>REGM01000001.1:2343675-2399481 GCA_004194415.1 Aurelia aurita | reverse complement strand
GTCAAAGTCTGTAGCTTTTATGGTTTACGATATTACGATATAGCAATTTATTACGTCACGACTTCAACCTAGCAGAAATATAAAAAACGCTGTAATTCTGAAAATAATGATGATACCAAAGATTCTCTCTCTGGGATTATGGCAAATTATACGCGATTAATTTTAAAGTTTTGCAAAGATTCAAATGCCTGTGCTCTTTTTTCTTCTTTTCCTTTTTCTCTTGTGTCATGTGCTTGTCAATTTTGTGTTTTCTTTGTCTTTCGTTTTTGTTTGGCTGCAGAGAAGATGTGCACGTACACACCCTTTGCAGTATCGTCTCGTATTGTTATTTATAAAAAATATGTTGTTATTCTTAATTATATTGTAAAATATATTCTTTTTTTGTGAGTTTTTATTAGACTGTAATAGTCGATTGCACTAGGTTTCTTATGTCGTTATATGTCTTGTAGGAGTCAAACTTTGGTATGAAATCGCAAATTATAGATTTCTGGCTACAAATCTCATGTTGTGTAAAATACTGTTGCTCAAAATATGGTTTTCATGCCGTAATTTCATTGTCTCTCTCCGTTTCATTTCATATGTTTAAGGACGGTAGACATTCAGCAATGTTGATTTTCAAGAATGAATATTTACAATAAAAGAAGATCCAGATGGCAAACACCTATATACATCTAAACAACACATTGTTTGAAGCTTTTCAGGGAAAATGCCTGCTTACACTCAGCGGAGTGGCTATTCCAAGACTTGGCACCTTTAAAAGAGAAACATTTTTTCTTTTCAATTTGTTCTTCTCCAGAACAGCATGAAGATCACGTAGTAATCTTATTTGGTCGTTGAGACTTATACGGAAAAGGAAATCAAAAGCTTTGTAATATGATCAAATTTTGGTGATTCCCCAAAAGGTGCAAGTTTTTTTACTCACCTGGTATGTCTTTCGATGCATTGCAGATTCACAGAGATGCCTACAAATAATTTCGTAGAAAGCTCTTTCTGGAATTTTGATGCACTTTTCCAGCCACAGCAGCACCCAGCTAGAGACGCTCATGATACCTTCTTCCTGTCAGGTACGATTTGTAATATGTTTATCCTCGCCAAATTGATATCCACGCTCTTGCCATGGGCGGTAGGAGACGCGTGGATTGCTTTTTGAAAAATATTGTGGTCATAGTTTGGGGTTATTAAGATTGAATTAGCCGCGATGTTTTCAGAGCGGCTTCCTGTTATTTTGTAGCCACTTACGGCTGACCCGGCAGACGCTAATCTGCCCATGTCGATGGCGAATTTTTTCGCGCGAAGCGAATTTTTTCGACCATAAGCATGCGCAGTTGAATTTAGATTCACGAGCCGCTTTCTCTTCAGCGAAAAAGTGAGTTCGATTTGTTTCTACTTTCTTGCTCACGCTTGCTCGAAAACTTTTCGCTGCGAAAAAATTCGCTTCACGTGGAAAAATTCGCATAGTGCAAAACCGGTTTTAAGCATACCTTTTTTCCTAGACTCAATATGTAGTCGCAGTTATCGCAACAACAACAGCACTTTTTGCACTTTTAATTGAATTGAATTGTTATTGCTCCAACCGAGATTGTATGCTCCTCTACAGTGGCGTATTTCGTGCTGTAAGAATTGAATGAAGTGAAAACATTGGGACAATTGGAATAAGTCCTTTTTTCCACCGATTCTCATTAGTTCTCTGTTTATCTTTGTAATTAGATCCTGAATTTGCGAAACTAGAAAGTGTTTCACCAGATTACATTGAAAAAGTAAAGAATGTACATTCGCATGGAGGATATGGTTCGGTTGGGTAAGTATTCTTTTAAATATGAGATATCTGAAGNTGTAATATGTTTATCCTCGCCAAATTGATATCCACGCTCTTGCCATGGGCGGTAGGAGACGCGTGGATTGCTTTTTGAAAAATATTGTGGTCATAGTTTGGGGTTATTAAGATTGAATTAGCCGCGATGTTTTCAGAGCGGCTTCCTGTTATTTTGTAGCCACTTACGGCTGACCCGGCAGACGCTAATCTGCCCATGTCGATGGCGAATTTTTTCGCGCGAAGCGAATTTTTTCGACCATAAGCATGCGCAGTTGAATTTAGATTCACGAGCCGCTTTCTCTTCAGCGAAAAAGTGAGTTCGATTTGTTTCTACTTTCTTGCTCACGCTTGCTCGAAAACTTTTCGCTGCGAAAAAATTCGCTTCACGTGGAAAAATTCGCATAGTGCAAAACCGGTTTTAAGCATACCTTTTTTCCTAGACTCAATATGTAGTCGCAGTTATCGCAACAACAACAGCACTTTTTGCACTTTTAATTGAATTGAATTGTTATTGCTCCAACCGAGATTGTATGCTCCTCTACAGTGGCGTATTTCGTGCTGTAAGAATTGAATGAAGTGAAAACATTGGGACAATTGGAATAAGTCCTTTTTTCCACCGATTCTCATTAGTTCTCTGTTTATCTTTGTAATTAGATCCTGAATTTGCGAAACTAGAAAGTGTTTCACCAGATTACATTGAAAAAGTAAAGAATGTACATTCGCATGGAGGATATGGTTCGGTTGGGTAAGTATTCTTTTAAATATGAGATATCTGAAGGATAATTTTCTCTGGACCTGCTCCAGACTTATTTTCAGTCGACGTAGCTATCGCTATGGACTTACTACAAGTCTCTCGTTTGGTCCTTTTGAATGAGAGAAAGTAAAGAATCGAGAGAAAGGAAAGAACGAGGAGGAGGGGAAAAAGAAAAGAAAAAAAAAATCTCTTTTTTTCTTCTTTTTTCTCCCGTTTCTTTCCTTTCTCTCGTTCAAAAGGACCAAAAGAGAGACTTGTAGCAAGTCCACTATCGCTATTGATGGACCTGCCGGACGCTCTAACTACGAGTCGTAATCTTACATACACAGAAATCTGACTAAATTTGCGACTTTGATACAGTCATTTTGCCAGTAATGGTGGATGGCCTAAGTAAAAGCCTAAGTAAAAGCGATGACAAAACGGCTCAAAATTCATGTTTTCAGTGCTTGAAGATGGGAAAACAAATAGACAATAACGCTAAAGATGGCGGCTCCAAAGACTCCATTGTATTTTGCTGCAAAGCATGCTGGTAAAAAGCTCCCTGACGACCACCTAACGACATGATACTTTTGGTCTGCCGTTTCGACTAGCTAGCTCGAATTCGAATCGACCTTGAATTCGAATGCAACATTGTTCAACAGAAAACCTTTCCAAAGCAGAAAGATTACTTGTTCCGAACTTTACCACAGCTAGCTAATCGAAACGGCAGACCAAGATTTGTATGTTGTTAGGTGGTCGTCAGGGAGCTTTTTACCAGCATGCTTTGCGCGGCCGCCATCTTTAGCGTTATTGTCTATTCTGACAACAAAGATTAATGTTTCTTTCAGCCATAAAGTGGGAAATGGTTTTAGCAATGAGGGGGCCAATATTTAAGGTAGTAGTAGCGATAAATAGGTCGAAAATTGTAAGTCTAAGCAGATGGTCGCAGAAATTTATTGCCAGAACCAGATGAAGTCATGTCTATTTCTGCTATGGATGGCACAGAATATTGTATTTTGTTGTTGTTGTTTTTTAGTTTTAACAATGATATAAAAAAATAAAACTAAAAAGTTTATTTCTTGACTCGTCGTAAACCAGTATTGATACTTAAATTCCAACCTGAAAAAGAAGTTTAAGGTGAAATGAAGATCGAGGCTCATTTTGTTTTAAAAATGGAAACAATGATTTTTGTACATTTTTGGCTTTTTACTCCGTGTGTGTAAATTTTCAATGAAATGCCATTTGTTTTCAGGTATCAGTATGATTGGAAACTCGTTGAAGCTAAGAAGAATCTCCTTCGAACACACACTACTGCTGTTAGTGCTAAGATGCTTGCTAATCTTGGAAAACAAGTAAGAAGAAATCATTTACAAACTTAAACAGAACAGCACAGAGGCTGTTTGCGAAATAGTTGATCAGTGGTCTGTCCGAAACGGATTGATTTATCAAATTAAAGGGAAACAGTCAAGTCCCATACATATTCCAAATAGTCGAAAAGCGGACTCTGGTCCAGTGAGACCGAACTTCCCAACAAGAAAAAGTAGCCAGTTGATATTTTGGCCTTAATTAACAAAAGCAATTCCGTGTCGGGTGGACGAATGGATCATCCATTCCGCAAACAGCCCCCACAGCTCTGAGACGTTTCTTTCCTACCAAAATATAAGCGTCGAATCTTCGCAAAACTTTTAAATTTATCGTGAAAATGTTATTGCCCTATTCGTTCAAATAAATTGCTTGAAGAGAACTTTAGGTAATTTGCCATGATTCCAGAGAGAGCATTTTTGAAATCATCATTGCTTTCAGAATTACACTATTTTTATGTTTTATGAAAGAAGTTCAGTATGCAAGGAACTATCTAAAGCTTTGACAAACATTAAAAGCACCATGAATTCTAAACCGATTGGAGGAAATCAATATAATGTTCCAGATATACTCATTTTTTGAAGGTGTACAATATGGTATTAAATCCTTTAGCTATCTCTCAGTTGTAATTTTAATCTTGTAGATTTTAATCTTTTATTCTTGTATATATTAACTTTTACTTTGTTGGATACAGGTCTTTGATTGATAACAGTAATTTTATTTACTGACCAAATTAACCTGTATAAATGTGAAAGATTATAATATTTATTATCTTTCTACAGCAGTTCACGTTCACAGAAAACTTTATAAACTGTTTTCGTCTGATTTCATCATCAAAGGAGATATATCAAATTGTCATCGATTTTAAAACATGAGGTTTGACCATTATTCTTGCAGGAGAAGTTCAAACCTTCGAAATTTTTCTCAATCGACCGAGTATTCAGGAACGAGAGTCTTGATGCAACACATCTTGCGGAATTTCATCAAATTGAAGGACTTGTGGCTGATTATGACTTAAGTCTTGGTCATCTCATTGGTATCCTGCATCAGTTCTTCAAGAAACTAGGTAAGGACTATTCCCGGTAGTGAATAGTACAATATAGTTTAGTGCCGTATTAAACTTATGACAATAGCCCTTTGCTTCGCTATACAACTACAACAACAACCAAGCTCAACAAGGATTCATTCACAAACTGTTCAAAAACCAGGAAACCAATGGACACAATTGAACGAATACAAGGAACCACGTCGTAAGTCTATGGACACAACAACCTTATGCAATCTCCTCTTATATGGCAGTTCACACTTGCATGTAATCACCAACAGAGTGATCATGGATGCCACTATATCGTACATTAAGACAACTAAACGCTTTAAATGAATTTCGAACGTTAAATGCAGCAGCCCCTCCCCCGTTCCTTTTGTTCTGTTTTGTATATTGTAATGGTTAGTTTATTGTAAGTCTCTCATAGTGGGAACACGATGACCTTGTGTCTTTTCCCGCTATGAGGGGCACATTTAAATGTAAATAGTAGTTTATATTTTAAGATTTTATTCTGATATAAAAAAACCAATGCTGTACCTGAGGAAAGCATTGCTAAGAATGCGAAGCAAAATTTNTGAACTCAGAAAGTGAACTCAGCAACTCACTCCCTAAAAATCCCGTCCATCTTTGGCTAAAATCATTTCATTCTTATCATAAAATTCTCGTAAAATTTAGGAGGAGCGATTCAACCCTTTGCCTCTCGGTTTTCGAAGTCTCGAACATCTATTTGACGCATTGCCAGCATGAGGAAAACAATGAGTTGAATTATATTGAATTTACTCGCGCTACATCTCTGATGCTGATTAGTAACCTACAGCCTTACCAGAAAAAAAAACTACAGTTACTACGCCATTTCTATTATGCAAAATTAAGAACTTCGTTTCATTTTGAAAACTGGACTGGAGAAATACAGCTGAATCCCGGTATAACAAAATTTGAAGAGAACCAGGAATTGAGTGTGTTAAACAGATGACAACACCTTTTGTCTTATTTGATTGATGTCACTATACATTTTGTCTTTCCTTCTTTTCATACATCGAATTATTATTCGCTTATTTCATTTTCTTTGCTCTTTCAGGCTTAAAGAAATGGGTGGAAATTGGAAACTCTGGAATATTTCGACCTGAAATGTTACTGCCTATGGGTCTTCCAGAGAATGTATCTGTCATTGCATGGGGTTTGTCCCTTGAGAGGTATATCTTCATTGTATTTGTTCATTGATGCTTAAAATTTATTTTGGATTCAAAAGACCCATGTAAGCATAGAGGAAAACCTGGAAATTTTCTAGCTGCTCTCATGGACTAAAATTTAGTGAAACTAAAAACATTGTTGCAACGGTCACAAAAAATTTGTCCTCACTTTTTTTCTCCTTTATGACAAGAATCAAATTAAGTTTTTCAATCAAAACAGCTTTGTTAAACTTATCTTGTAAAGGCATATTGAGAAATCTGATTTTGATCCATAAGAGGTATTGTAAGTGATGTTTACTTGATTTCCTAATATGTGCTAAAATTTGTTTGCTTCAAAAACATGTTATCAAGATTGGAAGCTATATGATTTAGGACTCGAATCCTGATCTCTTCTATGTAAACGATACTGAGCGAGATTGTTGATGTCTTTTCCCGGGTGTCTTTTTTCAATACTGAATAACCATCCTTGGTAATGTAATACAAATGAATGCAATGGCTTGCGAAAGACAGACAATTATATACCCTAGTCACATTGACACAGTTAAACCAGCTTTATCTGAACCAGGTTAAATTTTGACCAATCAAATTAATTCGATTTGTTGGATTGACCAATTAAAACGCAAGATTCGATAATATTGTTTATTCTACGCTGGTTGAACTTGCAAGTGTGAATGGGGTAATAGTCATGTAGTGTTTACATATATTTTTTTTCTCCCTTAGGCCAACAATGATTAAATATGGTTTTTCAAACATCCGTGATCTTGTTGGTCATAAAGTTGATTTAGAAATGGTTCACAAGAATCCAATTTGTCGACTGGAATGAAGAATGGAAATATGAAATATGAATCTCAAGTAACGACTCGTTCCAGAAACAGGGTATGCTGGGTGACAGAGAAAAGTAAAAACTTTTGAAACACTAATTGTCTTGTAGTTAAAGGGGCTGTACAAGCTAAACTTCCAAAAAGACATGCCTTTCCCTCCCCTGTGTAGGCAAATAGCAGCAAATACATTGCAAATAAATATATTTTCCATAGGTTTGAACCCCGTAGAATCAGCCAGTGCAATCAGATTTTTCATGCCATCAACGATTATGGAGATACAAATGGATTTCGAGCCACAAGTTTTAGCTGTGTTTAGTCTAAACAGACGAAAGCCCATTGCATGCTTAAGTAATTATATGACACGCGCCGTTTGTTTACTAAAATCTTGTACAGCTCCTTTAAGTTAGAGAAATCACCAAACTTCGAACGGAACACCCATTTAGTCAAATTGGCCCAAGTACTAAATTGTGTTTCTGGCTACACCATAATAATTATTATTTGAGAGCTGCCTGGTTATTGAGCAAGCTGCAAAAATTCACAGATAGTAATCCAAATAATCAGTTTATTTATCTTGACCTTCTGGCTTGGTATACTCTTTTACGGATGGAAAAAATGCTGTTATTATCAGAAGAATTTCATCGTTGTACTTTAAGGATAGGAGTAATAATCGAATTTTGGTGGTTTTTCAAACGTTTGTACTTGTTTTTGGACACCCGCAATTATCAATAATATTCAAATTCTAAGTTTTTCTTTGTTGAATCCAAAAATAACTTAGATAAAATGCAATCATATTCTGCTTGGTTTTTGTGCAATGCTTTGCTGGGAGCTTTGAAGGGAAAACAAGATACATGCGGAGGAGGTTCGAGCCCCACCCACACCACTTAAGCTTCATGACAAGGAATCGCGGACTCGATTAGCGATTAGCTGCTTCTGCAATCCCAGCGCTTGGTGCTAAAAACCGCAACTTCACCTTCTCTTTACCTTCACTTACTCACCTAAGAAATATGCTAGGGTGAGCTAAAAAATTTTCAACGTTTTTCAAGAATTTAGATAATGAATTACACGCCAATTTCAGAGAAATAAAGCAAAATTTTATTTATGGCGGAAAGAAAGGGAATTCGGTGATTCTTTCGAAATCCCGTGTGCTCTAAAAAGAACTTCGCATTTTTACAAGTTGTTTGCGTTTCTAAACTGTTCAAAGACTTATTCTTCTATACTTCTAAAGTCTGTCTCACATTAGATGTCAGGCGAGAATATCCGCGAATAAAGGAAATAAAGAGTTTTTTATGGATAATTTTGTGTTATCGCAAATCTCACCTGACACCTGATGTGAGACAGGCATTGATTGAAGACCTATTGCGCACCGACAGACTTGCTTATAAACAAATTTTTTGTTTGAACTGAAGACTGGCATCCAGTCTTGCGTGCACTCTGTTCTCTTGGAGAGAATCAACGGAGGTGCAAGTCCTGTGCCGAAGGGGTCTGGGTGATCTATAATTAGCCTATTGTATTTGATGATTTCGATACGTGCGTGGACATTGTGTAGCTGAAGAACAATGGCATGTGTAGGTTTTTTCTTTGTTCTATTTATAGATTACGCCGCTTTGCTCCGTTGATTCACTTTAAGAAAAGGATAGGGCCGCTACAATTTCTGAAACAGAAATTCTGCAAAGGCGCTGTAAACACACGCGTCGTTTCTGTTGATGTAAGGTAGGAATATAGCTGTGTTGTTTATTCGACCTTTAAGTTGTAAAAAACGATGTCGGAACTTATTTGGGCTTGACTGTTAAAAAGTGAAGTTCGTTGAGTGAAGTTCATTTTGGTGCAGCCGGTAGAAATGTCTATCAAAATTTTTGCATTAACTGTCTATGAAAATGCTTTGAAAGAATCGCACATTCCTTAGATAAAGAAATAGTCTTGAGAGTTACGGCAGGGCAGTTTCCGTCGCTTCAATGAATGACTGATTTAACATAGAAATGCTACGTACAGCAGATGGACCTTTTAGTCAGTTCTTCAGCAAAATTTCAATTTTATAGAATTTTAAGTAAATGTGTGTTCCTGAGCATCGGAAGGATGTTACAGAATTTTTGCAATAAAGATATTTTTTTAATTGCTTGCACAAATCAAATGGAAATATTATTATAAAGATTTTATTTACTTTATGCTTTGCAATCAGGAGCCCTTTTGATCTAACATCCTTATATTGCATTACGGCAATGGAATAATTAATGTTTGTTTGAGATAAATATGTTCAACTTTTATTTATAATCACATGAAAAGATCTTAGTTTGCTCAGCTGAATGAGTTTCTACGTTCTATATCAAAAAGAAATAGATGTTTCGTTTGATTTTGCGGATACCTTGACAATCAAAACCATCAAAACAGTGCGGTGTGATTTCATTGATACACGATTAACCGTTAATACCCACGTGGCATGCAGCATTTCGTAAAGAAAGCATGTAATCATACCGGGTGTGCCCCTAAAAAGGGAAACAGATTTAGTCGGAGCTAACGATGAAAATTTAGCTTTAATCAGTAGGAAATCATTTTTAAAACGTTCTTCGATAGTTAACTTGAACATAGATATTTTTATCATTGATATTGGTGGTTTAAGAGTTGAAACATTGTTCTTGCAAGTTCAAATTTGTCTCCACATCCAAACCAGAGCTTTGGCCTATTTCTAATCTAGCAAATATAAGATAATATAATCTCGTTTTCGTTCAAATTTTATCAAAGGCTGTTGCTGACTTTGCTGTGCTTCAAGAATTTGCCAAAACGCAAAGGCTCTGAGGAAAAGACTTGCAGCTTTTTCAGTGAATAAAATTGCATGTGCCGTAGAAACTGATTCTCTTCCACTAAAGCACAATAGCAGTGAAATCCATGAATTTGTCAATGACCTATTTTGCCTATCCATTTTTCCCCACCTTACAGGGCATTTTTTTATAGAAATTTTTACTGGTGGGCATAGGCGTAGGAGCCAGGGGGGCTGGGGGGCTGCAGCTCCCCCAACGTTGGAAAAATCTACCAAAATCAGCCTTTTTCGGGCAAAAATCCACCTTAAGTCGGGCAAAAATTTGGTAAACAATGGAATTTTTTCGGGCAGCCCCCCCAGATTTTATCTTCCCCTACGCTTATGCGGTGGGAATGTATTGAAGGGGCACCTTTACATAGCTCCAAAGAGCATTTGCAACGTCAATAGAAACAGCTATTTATTATCGTAACATGGAAAAGAACCCGTCTCAGTCGCCTTAGCTGTCCTTCAAGTAAACACCATCGCATCAGTTTAGAACTCACTCACAATAATGAATTTTTTGAAACAAAGTAATTATCTAATAACATGCAAGTTAAAATCAACACAAACTGTTAAATGAGATTGCAAATCTGATAACATAATGGGGGCTATAAAAATGCGGATTTCGTTTTGCCTTTTATCAAACCTGTCCTGAATCTACATTTATCATATTCTGAAGAAAATATTTTTTGACAGAAAAGGGCACCTCACTGGTGGGGAAAATGGGCATGACTGGTGGGGACATTGAAGGGGCTGGTGGGGAATTTCCCCACTACTTTGTATGTTAAAAGATGCCCTGCCACCTTACCCCCCTGAAAGATAGCTTTTTCAAATAGAAATTATTTTCATTTGATAAATTGTCATTTTTTAAGGATTTCGCTTCCCTTGAAAAAGAATCATTGCACTCCATAACTTGCGACTTCTATTTTGATCTCTCAAAAGAACGGCAAGTTTAGAAGCCTTCATAATCTTCAAATTTCTCAGAGTCTTTGCTTGTAAAAATTCTCAATTTCATTGGATATCAATATTTCGCAGAGCTTTGTTACTTTGCAACGTCAATTTAATGCGGTTTTCTCTAAAGTTGAGGTGCGCTCTTTTTGGCATTGTTTTTATTTTATTTTCGTGACGTGTGCGGTTTTTAGGTTGTTAATGCTTTAGAGAACATTAATAGAAAGAATACGCTCCAAATATGAAGTCAAAATCTAGTTTCCTCCATAGTACAGAGTGTCCCAAAAAAATTGTGCCCCATTTGCCTGCAGATTGTGGCGAAACGGAAAAAGATCCTCGCCAAACCTGTGGATGATGTTGCTCTTCAGATGTTCAAATAAAATTTGCTACCATCCCCGTAAAAATCCGTTGAAAAATGGTGGAGCTATGATCTTCAGAAGACCAAATTTGTCTGATGACTGAAACCAGCGGTCGACCATTTTGTCTTACTATTTTGCAGCGATAAACAGCTTCATGGATGAACCCAAATAGAATTTTCCAATACTCTAANAGCTATGATCTTCAGAGGACCAAATTTGTCTGATGACTGAAACCAGCGGTCGACCATTTTGTCTTACTATTTTGCAGCGATAAACAGCTTCATGGATGAACCCAAATAGAATTTTCCAATACTCTAACTCTCGCAAAAATCCAAATAATCATCAAGGAGTTCATTGACATTTTTGCGACAGCTATGAAATTGGAGGCTGTTTCAGTTCATCCATGAAGCTGTTTATCGCTGCAAAATAGTAAGACAAAATGGTCGACCGCTGGTTTCAGTTATCAGACAAATTTGGTCCTCTGAAGATCATAGCTCCATCATTTTTCAACGGATTTTTACGGGGATGGTAGCAAACTTTCATTTAACATCTGAAGAGCAAAATCATCCAACGATTTAGCAAGAATCTTTTTCCATTTCGTCACAATCTTCAGGTAAACGGGGCACAATTTTTTGGGGACACCCTGTAGAATAACTTGGTTTCAGCGGGCATTCCAGTCCGATAAAGAATTGAGCAAAGTTTAGCGTGAAATTCTATTACCTTTTTCTTTAAGCGATTTGCTGTAATTCTACCGTGGACATTTCCGATTATCTTCAAAATGGCGGCGCTTTTATTTTCATTGACAAAAATCATGGAAAGTTCTCAATCTCGTCCCCAGAGTGAATTCGTTGCTCTACCTCTACTATGGGATACGAGAGGCCGTTCTACAGTTTGATTGACTATTCACAAACAATAGATAACATGATTTATTTCTCGAAAAGTTCCTAATTATTCAAATAAAAACAATATAATTTAGTCACTAAGCAACAATCATTGCAGTAGTACTGTATTTGGAATCGAGGTCACATAAATAGCGTTACGTAGCCAACTGCAAATCCATAGTGGCTGCTAATCTGTATACTATTTGGACAGATTTGTGCAATGTGTACCAGGGTGTTCATTCGGCTTCGTGATCAGCGTATAGATGTAAGAACTCCCTGGGAGCGAGGTTGCGTAAATCCTAAACTAATTTAGGACAAATGATACAATCTACGATTTGGTGGCAAGAAGAAATCTGTCGCTCTTCTAGTTTACGATTTAGAATTTTCAAGGCGTCACAGCCTCAAATATAATAAATGCCACCATTTTGGAAATAATCAAGATAGCAAAAAATTTCCACAGTAGGATTACAGCTAAGTATCTGTAGCCTGCGAGCCTCAACTCCTCCTCATAGGAAAATATTTTTCCTGTGAGGAGGAGTTAAGGCTGCGCGCAGGCTAAGCATCTGAAGTTCCTTTCAAGCCATTCAATTCAAAGAAAGAGTAGAATTTTACATCACCTTTTTTAGAGATTTGAACTGCTGCACAGGTTATGCCCAAGAAAATATTCCAAAAAATTCTCAACGGAGAATAATCTGACTATTCTTGTGTACTTCATTGTCCAATTTCGTTAACGGACAGCTGGCACGGACACTATTGGTTTGACGTCCAATTCCCCCGTCTTGTTGTAAATATCTATTTAACATCACACGGAAGCACCTGTTAGGCCTTATTATAAAAGCATCGCTTTCAAAGGTAACTTAGACATTTTCATTTCATCAAAATGCCAGGATACAAATCATTTGCCGCGCTTTTTTTCTTGATTATTCTTGTTTCTGGCGTGTTCTCGTGGAGGCGACGAAGACGTGTTTATGACAAAAGAGACGCACCAATCAACTCGAAACGTTTTAGCGTGGGTAGGTACTCTGGATTTAATTCAATAATTGCACTTTTTATTAGAAACTTGGCTCTTGGCTTTGTAGTAGGGCTTCTTAATTTTAAGCCCAATTCTTACAGTAAATATGATTATCAGCCCTGCAACTACAGAACTGCTGAAACCAAAAGTAATGATCTTACCTATATTGNTAAAAGCATCGCTTTCAACATAAGCGTACGGGACGAAAAAATTGGGGGGGGGCGGCCCAACACAAAGTCTATTGTTTACGAAAATTTTTGCCCGACTTACGTCGGATTTTTGCCCGAGAAAGGCTGCTTTTTGTAAATTTTTCCAACGCTGGGGGGGCTGCCGCCCCCCCAGCCCCCCGCCTCGTACGCTTATGGCTTTCAAAGGTAACTTCGACATTTTCATTTCATCAAAATGCCAGGATACAAATCATTTGCCACGCTCTTTTTCTTGATTATTCTTGTTTCTGGCGTGTTCTCGTGGAGGCGACGAAGACGTGTTTATGGCAAAAGAGACGCGCCAATCAACTCGAAGCGTTTTAGCGTGGGTAGGTACTCTGAATTTAATTCAATAATTGCATTTTTTTTATTAGAAACTTGACTCTTGGCTTTGTTGTAGGGCTTCTTAATTTTAAGCCCAATTCTTACAGTAAATATGAATATCAGCCCTGCAACTACAGAACTGCTGAAACCAAAAGTAATGATCTTACCTATATTGCAGCAACATAAATATTGGAATTTCAGACTCACAAATCTAGTCTTGAAAAATTCAAGATGGTACAACGAGGTTTATCAACGGACAGAATGGCACAATTAGCTTTCCACCTATACCTCTTGTAAAAAGTGTCAGAAATAAATGTTGTGCCATTGAAGCATTTAAGTACCTAAACGGTCTTGTACCAAAAATATTAGAGAATCACTTCAAAAGATTAGATCACCAAAAAGAAACTCGACGAAACAAATCAGACATGGTGGCTTGCATACGAACAGAAACCGCCCGAACACAAGGGGGGGGGGGGGTTTGCATAGTAAAGGTACATGGGGATGTGCCACCCTCTAGGGTATACTATTTGGCAATTGTGGTCCCCAGGAAAGGCCTGGTAATTTGTGCCTAGAAACTTAAAATTTTGGCGATTTTAGTCTACAAATTATTCTTGAAGAGGGTATCATTTTAACAAAAATTGTTCTAACAAACGGTACCATTTTCCAAATGTTGACGGCACACCACCTTAAATGAAAATGAGAACTAGGGTTTTGAGATTCAAGAAAAAATTCAAGCATGCAACGACTTTGATTATAATTTTTAAGAGACCTTTTATTGTATATAATGTTTTTACAATACTGCTTTTCGTCACAGGTCCTTGATTTATTGAAGCTGTTCTTAGCTGACCAAGCAAACCTGTATAAATATTCATGTGTTATTATTATTGGGCGGACCCTATTATTATTATTATTATTATTATTATTATTATTATTATTATTATTATTATTATTATTGAGTCAGTGGAGCCTTGGGAACAGAACATATGGTGAGAATGTGTTTACACACTAAAAATTGTAAAATCAAATCTTTTCAAAGTTTTTAAGATTTAAAATTCTAGGGTCTGCTCTATTTGAATCAGGTTTGTATTGGAATGAAACTTCCATATACTTAATTTGTGAAATTTCAATATAAAGTACCGGGTGTCCCAAAAAAAAGTATACAGATTTGGTCAACCCAAAATATCAGAATNTCATTTTAACAAAAATTGTTCTAACAAACGGTACCATTTTCCAAATGTTGACGGCACACCACCTTAAATGAAAATGAGAACTAGGGTTTTGAGATTCAAGAAAAAATTCAAGCATGCAACGACTTTGATTATAATTTTTAAGAGACCTTTTATTGTATATAATGTTTTTACAATACTGCTTTTCGTCACAGGTCCTTGATTTATTGAAGCTGTTCTTAGCTGACCAAGCAAACCTGTATAAATATTCATGTGTTATTATTATTGGGCGGACCCTATTATTATTATTATTATTATTATTATTATTATTATTATTATTATTATTATTATTATTATTATTATTATTATTATTATGCATTTATTTCTTATTGCCTCTTTGCATATCTAGATCAACTTCCAAGCATTGATTGCAAAGAGCAAGGCAGTTACATTTTGAAGAATGGCAAAGTCATTCCCGATCGGGATACAACAGAAGGCATTGCGAATATAGAATGCAACAATGATTATTGCCGTTCATACACACATGAAGACCGTGGAGGCATCTGCTGGCAATGTCACATCGATTCTAAAGTTTTTATTGAATTGAATGACGGGAATTTGGATAGACTTTCATGTTTGGAAACATCATTTACAACATCTAGAGATGAGGAGTTATTTGATGAGCTGGATTGAACTTTGGCGTGAAACAGACAGCAAATGCTCAATTTCTGCATTGATTTTAAAGTTTTATTTGTTGTCCTATATTTTGGTGGAAAATGAGATCTAAGAAATTAGTTTTAAAACATGGGAAATTGAACACTGTTTTAGTGAATTGTACATAATCTGCTGTCTTTTTTATGTGACCCTCTACCGCGAAGGCGCAATTTTTTTCTTGGCTTGGCACGTTCCTGCTTGATATCATCGCAAGCCATTGAAAGGGAAATTCTCTCTGAGTTTCTCCTCTTTTTCATTCTTCTGGTACGGGTAAGACCAAACTAAGTGGGAAGAACGGTTGTATAGGTAAAGCGAAAAACATCAAGCTGCGGCGGAGACCAACTTTACTGTGGGCTGCATGATAAGATGTAAAAAATTCGATGGATTAATGGGTACAATTGATCCCTACCGCCCGCCCTACCGATACTAGATTGTGAGGGTATTTTTCTGTTTTTTTATTTGTGTTTAATGACGGAACTGCGAAGCCAAATTCAACCCTCCAGGAAAATTACACTGCCTGGAAATTAGCCTTCAGACCAGAGTCCAGAAAAAGTCACGGCTATGAGCCGGAGGAACGCTTTACTTGTTACCGTCTATCTATCTATCTGTGGAAGGGTTTGTAATTTTATAAGAAACATTCGAAAAATTTTGGGTTATTTTGGCAACCGCAACTGGCTTATAAAATATTAGGGTTATAAACAACGCGAGGAGTTCGAAAAAATTGGTTATTTTTGATTTGATAAAATGAGGAAGGCTCAACTAAGGAAATTGGCATCCGGAGGAAGGTTTGACCTTTTTCTGGAGTCTGCTTCACACATGTAAGACGCTCTTCAACAAAGGATATTATAGCACTATTTGGGACTAATATTTATTATATGTGAAAGGACAAGATATAGTCTTGCTAGATCATTAACCTTTAGCTACATCTAAGCTGACATGAATATTATAGTTTTATGTCCTTGCTTTTTAAGATTTCCAGCAGCTACAAGTAACCTCCAAACCAATACTGTGTAACAGATTCTGGACCCGATGTGCATCCGAATTTGGAGTTGATGGTACCATAATACCCAAAGTTATCTTCACTTGAAACGCTACCTGCGTTTGGTTTGAAGGCACACCCTGTGAAAGAGCTATCGATATGGAAAAAGTAAGTCTTTTCCTGTTGCCAAAACTGAGCCACTGTGTGGGAAGCTGAGTGTTGGCGAATATTGATAAATTCGACCTTTTTGCAAATTCCATAGCCAAGAAAAGTCATAATGTCGAAATCACTGAACTTAGCTCTGATATAATCTTGGTATATGGACGGTTTTGGAAAGTTGCAAGTCGCTCTCCAATGAGATGACAGAGACTTGAGAATGTTCATTCTTTGCTTTGTTAATCTACAAAAAAGTATAGAGATCACATTTATCGGGATGATTTCTCGTCAGTGTACAAAACGTTAAAGCCATTGCTAAACTCGTAAACTGAAAATCATTTGAACTAAAGCATTTTTATGGATGAGACGGCAAGAAAAGATACTAATTTATCAATGAAGTTACTTATCCCATGAGATATACAAAAGCCAAGGTTAGGTTCCCCTGAGATAAGTAAACTGCAGTACTGCATAGAATAAAGGCCCAGGGACTACAAGGTATATAAGCAAAGAACGAGGTTAAAGTTATCACACGTCGATAGTGATTCTGAAAGTAAGACTTGTAACTACACCCCGCCCTCCCCTCCTTCGGAACCTTGATATTTGATGATATTTGATGAGTGATTTTGTTTTGGGAGCTCGACATCTGGCTCAGAATGACCATACTGTACTATAAGGTATCAATTGTTGGTTGTATCCTAGCGTTAGTTATAAAGTAGTGTTGATAAGTAGATAAACTTATTTTCGATTGAGTTAGACGAATTAGAAAATAATAAAGGAAAATCAACATGACATTTAGGTGGCCTAGTAGTTAGGGCTCTTGCCTTCTATTCAGAAATACCACCACGCATACAATAGTTGCTGCATGCTTCTCTCCTTGAAAATGATAACAGATACGGCAGTGTACAAAAAAAGTGTATAAGGGACGTTATGTATAATTCTCACCTGTATGCGTGCATGTTTGGAGAGTTTTCATTCACAGGTGCATCAGCTTTAAATGTAAAACTTTTGAAATTAGGCATTAGTTGATTTTTCAAGGCCCATGATGTCACGAGGGTCCAAGCAGATCCTGGCTCTGATGTGAAGTCGCAGTAAACAGTGAAACCATTCCCTGTTCCATCAGACACAGAATAAAATCCATTTTCTTTTCTGCCAAACTTCAAGTGATCCAAGCAGGATTTAGCTGTCGGTGCGATGTTCATTGTTGAGCAAACAACAGTATCAGCAAGCTGAGTGAGGATCAAGGATACATTCATTATGTTTCCTAAGAAACTTAGGTGTTTAGGTCCAGGGCTTGTAGGCAATTTTAGGACATTATTGCTACCAAAAGTTTCTTAAGAGTTTCTTAAATTTTCAATAATAGAAATGATTTATTTTTGCTAAAATGACTTCCAAAGTACCTATTAAGACCTCAATACAAATATCATTAACAGGACAGGACTCACACTCAAGATAATGTCAAAATATTTGTCGATACTGTACAGTGTCAAAACATTTTTGAGTCAAGTTAAAGCCTCAGTCAAACGATCCAACATTTCACTCAACATTTCACCTAACATCATGTTGGATGAAATGTTGGATCGTTTGACCACCATGTTGGTTCACCCAACATCGTCATTTCTGATGGTGGATGAAATGTTAGGTGGAATGTTGGATGAAATGTTGGGCAAAATGTTGGATCGTTTGATCGGAGCTTAATGCTGCAGTACTCAAGTTTTTCATTTTTTATTGATCTGAGAGCTGAGTTTCTTATAGAGAAACAATCCACGAAGAGAGAGAGAGAGAATCCTTGTAGTCTTATAAAAGAAATTCGTGTATGATACCAATCTATTTTTATCAGTAAACACACACCAACACAAGCTACACATTTTAAATATTTTGATAGATTTTATGATCCAGATCAATAAAACGAGGAGAAAGTTATTGGTACTCACCATAAAAATTGCCACAATTGGCATCATTAGCATAAGAGTCTTCATCATTCTTGTATTACCAAAAGACCGACTGAGTTTTGTCTTCCCGTGCCAGTGAGGAGCATGCAACAGTAGATAACACATCAAATTTTATGTCGGAATGCTCATCACAATTGAAACACCTATATATCTTCCAATTCATCCGTCATCTACATGGGGACGAACCATTATCACTGCACCTCTACCGGGTGTTTGCATAGACAACTGAGCACATCTCAGGAAACGTTTTGCTTTCAGCTGCTTTGTTTTTGCTGCTTCGTAAAATAGGAGAGAAAGAACAATTTGACGGGTATGTAGGATGCATCTCTCGCCTGAGGGGGCACAACTCTCAGGATAGCACTTTTTCAGAACTGAACAAGCATTTTAAAAACATTCTTGACCACAGAAAAGTTCTTGTGTAGTAGGACTATAACCTCTGCGAGGCCCTTGGCACTAATCACATGCCCACTTAGTACTAATCACATGTAATCGTAACACCTCTTTGAGCATGCGTACTCATTCACATGCACACTTGGTACCAGTCACATGTAATCGTAACACCTCTTTGAGCATGCGTACTTATATTTAACACGTATCAGTTTGATAGCAATGTAGATCTGTAACTATAACAGAGTGGCACAATCAAAACAAAACAACGAGGCGTATCCCTGTTCTCCATTCTCTGGCTTGCAGGAAGTATTTTCCATATTCACAATAAAAATCCCCCCCCCCCCACATCTCCCAATCTCTCGACTTTTACCGTGTGAGTAAAAATAATTACAAGCTTTACAAGCCTGTAGTTTGTTAGCTCCTTAAGAAATTTCTTAAAACTGATGATCATTGTGTAGCTAACATGTCAATTTAGATGCCAAAATTTAGTTCATTAAAATCGGTCATTTCGTTTCCAAGTTACAAGCTATTTTATGAAAACGCTTCATGACAGAATCCTTCAAAACAGGCCTAAGATCCTTAAGCAAACTTGCTAAAAATGCAGCCTGACTTTAATGGTCTGAAAAGATCATCACACCGCACCGTCCTGGCGGGATGTGATAGCACAGATTTATGTTGACAATGTAGGACCATGCTTGCAATTTTATGCAGCTGAACCACTCTCCTCCGCAAAGGATCTTCCCTTCTCTTCAGTGGCTTCCTGACGTCATTTTCGACTAAGAGGCCTGAGCTCCACGGCACCCAAACGTGGTCAAGTTAACGCAGGGAGCCAGGCTGCTTTCTCCTCTCCTAAATAAGAGCCTCTGCGGAGAAAATTACAGCTGAACAGTAAAGTCCAAAAACTTCTACTGGAGAGGGAGCGAGTGCAAATCAGGCCTGGTTTAGACGACGACCTTGAACTAGAGTGGCGCCTCACCAAACAAATCATCTAGCACGACAGAAGTATGACAGTGGCTCGAAATCTGAATCGCGACAAGATCCAAGCACGAACAACATGATACTTACAGTGTAGCCTTACTCCACAAGGCCCTTACCTTCCGCTCATCTCATTGAATTGATGTTGTTGTTGCTTTATCAGTTTAATCACAGAGTGAAGCTATGACTATGTATGAGTCTACTTACAGTGTACTTCTTTCAACTCAGTCAACAGAGAAGGCAACTAGTATCAATGTTCCACTAATATCATTGTACTACATATCATTTTCTGTCTGATACATGAAAGTCAAGAAAAGCTTTGCTAAATCATTAACCTTTAAAGCTTCAACTACATCTACATCTCAATAAGAATTAAAGTTTTATGTCCTTACTTTTCATGATTTGTTGCAGCTACATGTAACCTCCAAACCAGTATTGAGTAAGAGATTCTGGACCCGATGTGCATCCGAATTTGGGGTTGATGGTATGATAGAAGCCAAAGTTGTCTTCGCTTGGAATCGCGCCAGCGCTTGGATTAAAAGGACAGCCTGTAGAACCACTGTCGATAGTTAGACCGTATGTGTTTTCCATTTGAAAGAACTGAGCCATCGTGTGGGAAGCAGAGTGTTTGCGGATACTGATGAACTCAACCTTCTTGCAAATTCCATAACCAATGAAAGTCATCATGTCAAAATCACTGAACTTAGCTCTTACGTAGTCTTGATATATTGACGAGTCTGGGAAGTTGCAAGTCGCTCTCCAATGAGATGACTGAGATTTGAGAACGTTCATTCTTTGTTTTGCTAATCTAGAAACAAACAGATATCACATGTGTTGAGATGATTTGTCGTTGGAGAAAAACGTTAAAGCCATTGCAAAACTCACAAAAGGAGTAAACGATTTTATATGGCTGAGGTAGTGCGCAGTGGCGACGCTACGGGGGGACTGAGGGACGAGCCCCCCCCCCCACTTTCCTCCGAGGTCGGTTTTCCAATTTGTCCAAATCCGTAAAGAAATGGTCAAAGGAAGGGTTAGGTAATTAGATCCTGAATTTTAAGGGGGAGAAGGGCGTGGTCCTAAAAAATTTCCTGGGGGCTACACCATTTTCATTTGTCCACCCCTGTCCTTGGCGGCTAGTGCCGCCACTTTGCCGCCACTTTTATTGCGGTAGACAAACAGATAGATTAATTAAAGATTCTGTAGAATTTCATAGTATACTTCAAACCAGGCAGTTCACAAAACTTCTGAATATTGATCTTTGATATAACACAATGAAAAGAAAAAGTTAATGCTAGTAAAATTTTGAATGTTGATGATTTTTCGAATGAATTTATATTAAATTTTCTTTAAATTCTGACCTGTATGCCTGCATGTTTGGAGAGTTTTCATTCACAGGTGCATCAGCTTTGAATGTCAAGCTATAGAAATTCGGCATGTCTTTATTTTTCAAGGCCCATGATGTCACGAGGGTCCAAGCAGATCCTGGCTCTGATGTGAAATCACAATAAACGGTGAAGCCATCCCCGGTTCCATCAGACACAGAATAAAATCCATTTTCTTTTCTGCCAAACTTCAAGTGATCCAAACAGGATTTAGCAGTTGGTGCGATGTTCATTGTTGAGCAAACAACAGTATCAGCAAGCTGAATTTGAGAGCAAGAATAGTTATGAAAAGTGAGGCATTTTTTGAAGCAAACAACTACTTGATCAAATTTGCTAGCAAGGCCTAGCAATCCAGCCTCACGGAAATGGAAGATAGACGAGAAAAGCTGAATGACAGTCCCAAGTGTGATATGATTATACTGCAGCTTCTTTCAGTATCTAGTGAATGTTTGAGCGAAAAGATCCCGATAAGATAGACCGATAGAGTTTGATTATGATAGCTGCGGAGTTAAATTGCCAGCAAATTTGACCAAGGATTTTAGGCCTGTTTTGAAGGATTTTGAGATGAAACATTTTCATAAAAGCGCTTCTAAGATGAGAACGATACAACCGATTTTGACAAACTAAATTTCCTTTTCTAAGTTGATATGTTAACTAAACAGATATTATCAGTTTATAGGAATCTAATAAATGGTTTGAGTGCTACAGACTTTCTAACGTTTCAACAATTTCTAACTCATCTGGTAAGATCTGCTACTTTTGATAGACAAGCCAATACAAAGCGATTAGCAATTGCCGACAAAGGGCTTTTTATGCCCGGTTGGTCAATTCATAGAAAAAAACAAAGCAATCCGCAAAAGTGGCTCTGAAACCAAGGTAGTTAGCTCTCTCATTGTGCATGCCAGCAGACATGATCATATATCAAAAGAAGAAGGATATATCTCAGAACCCGTCTCGGGCATTTTATTTGTTTAACTCAGAAGCTGAGCAGTAAGTGTTTTAATTACATAAAAAAACAAGCACAGACCATTTCGCAATTTGGAGAAAGCGACTGAGGAGAGCGCGGCCCTGCCAGCCTTCGCAACAAGGATGAAATGTGGGGAGTCCTCTCCTCGACAGTTGCAAGTGGACGGCTTGCGACTTGGTCCCAACTCTGTGCAAATTTGAGTTATTTTCGATTTGGTTACACCTTTCAGGACCTCGACTTACAATAAAATTTAGCTGTTTTACTAGATAGTTGAAAGCACTTATGGTTATGCAAGTAAACGAAAAGCATTGTTTGGAATCATCTAAAGCTTCATAATGAAACTGTGTACGGTTATGTCAAATTTAATAAGCAATAACACGGTGAACCGAGCCAATCGAAGGCCAAAGGCAGGCGCGGTCTGGCCCGGGTGGCAAAGTGGCGATTGCCACCCGGGCCCTCCGTTCTGTAATGTGGAGAAAAAATTACGGGCCCTTTTCGCAAAACCGGAGAAGAAATTTGAATTGCTTGAAGAATCCTTCCAAAGTGAATGAATGACTATTTCGGAAATTTTAGAGAAATCTAAGCAATAGTACTTAGAAATTTCAGCTCGCTTCGCTCGCACTAATTGCCGACAATCCAACACAGATTGGATTTTGCCAGCAAATTTCCTTTTATTCAGCATCGGAATCATAGACCTGATATATACAGCGTGTTTCTTAACTTGGTAAAAATGTTATTATACAGTTGATTGGTTTCCTCAAAATTTCTGTATGTTCTTCTAAAATATCGTTCTCTCTCTATTTTAACAGTTGCAGAAAAACAACAACTGAATTCATTTTTATGCGATCTAAAGAGAAATCCTTTCCTCAAAAGCTAATTTTTTTCATTTTCATCGATTAATTAATCACCAACATTTTGATTTTCCAACAAACGTAAAGCTTCTGAAGCCCCCAAAAAGTGTCAAAACCAACTAAAATCTTTTTCAAAAGTCCAGGCACTTGGCCTATTATTGATCCTTGCTAGCTATTATGAAGCCAACCTATCACAAATTAGACATCAATCGAAAGATCTTGAAGAGCGGAGTTTGAATTTGCAGAGGAATTTGAAGTTTGATTTGAAGTCGTACCTTTAATTTTTCACATTGCAGAGGCATCAATTTTATGTCATCTGAATACCTATTGCCTCCTGATTTCAAACCTGAAGACACCTGAATTTGAAAATAACCTGATATCTTGAAAAACTGTTCAGTTACTCTTGAGAGTTCGAGATAGCCGATGTCAGCAGTTGATTATTGTTCAATAAATTGTTTTCATTGCTAAAGAGCCTACAGTCAATCAAATGATTGTGGCACTTATCTTCTTCAAAATAAGGAACCTTTTAAAAAAGAAGAGTATTTTCCGACCATCTTAAGTTTTTATCCCTTGCTATCTAAAAATATTCCCCGGTAGTGAGCTTAGGGACCCTCATCTTGCTTGCGTTTGTGCTCAAACACAGCATGGTGACTATACCATTGGATGGGGGTGGCCCTGCCACCAGTGACGTAGCCACGGGGAGGGATGGGAGGCATTGGCCCCCACTTCTGTCAAAAGATGGTCCTCGAGATTCGTTCAAAAACGAGGGGAAAGTAGCTGGGTATAGGTAGGGTAAGGCGAGAATGTTCCAAGAAATGCTGGAAAGTGACTAGGAAAGTCATTCTAAGCCAAAGTAAAAAGGTTTGCATTTTACAAATTTTCCCAGACGTACTATCACAGAATTTTCAAGGCTTCCATTTCGGGGTCAAGCAAACATTGGATTGTGAGAAACGTTCCAAGACAAAGTATAAGGTCTTTGCACAAACATTTTCCCAATGATGGTGATTTTAGAAAACTGTTACAAAATTGTCAAAGTTTCCAATTGATAAAGATGAGATGGAGATAGAGATTCTAAGCCAAAGAAAATGATGTTTAATCAAAAAAATTTCTAGGGATGCTAACTTTTAAACAAATTTCACAAATGGTCAAAAATTCTATATTAATATCGGCAAACATGGGATCGAGAGTACCCTGGGTACCAGACTCTCAAAAATATGAGAACCTCATTTTTTTAGAGAGCCTGGTACCCAGGGTAGATCGAGAGAAGCGTTCTAAGCCAAAGTAGAGGGCCTGTCCTCGAAATTTTTCCTGGGGGCTTCGCCCCCAGACCCCCTCATTTTATCACCCCCAGTTAATTTGTTCTGGCCACGCCGCTGCCTGCCACACCCTGAACCGGGCCCTTTGTAATTGTTAGCCACCCTGCAGTTTTTGTGCCAGACCGCCCCTGGCCAAAGGAAGATGATTCGGGATCAATAGGCCTAAATTGAGCCGCCTCAAACTCGGGGTAAACATCTGAAATAAATTGCCTCAAAATACACTCACAAATTGGTGAAAGGATGACAAGACGGCTAAATAATCCAGAGAAAGCACTTGCCATACTAAACAAGTATCGTATAACTCTTGGAAGGTGTAAATACATCGAAAATAACTCAAGTTTGCACTGAGTTGTGACCAAGCCGCAAGCCGTTCACTCGTCACTGTGATGAGGGGATTCCCAAGACTCTCTACTTGTTGTCAAGGCCGGCAGAATTGGCCGCGCTCTCCTCAGTCCCTTTCTGCAAATTGCGAAATGGTCTATTAAAGGCAGTCTGTCCCCTATTGTTCTCAACTTTTTTTTTCGTGGCCATGAAAATTACGCATGAATGACCTTGCAAATTGGAGAGCCAATCAGCGTTCACGATTACGCGAAGGAGAATCTCGTCGAAAAGTTGAACACATCGTAATGGCGGCCACGCACAGCTCTGCAGAAGAGATGTAACAGTGCCTTAACAGGACGTTCAANACAAAGTCTATTGTTTACGAAAATTTTTGCCCGACTTACGTCGGATTTTTGCCCGAGAAAGGCTGATTTTTGTAAATTTTTCCAACGCTGGGGGGGCTGCCGCCCCCCCAGCCCCCCCGCCTCGTACGCTTATGAGATATATGCTCATGTCTGTTCAAAACACCCATTTTTTGCATGCACAACGAGCGAGCGAGCTAGCTACTTTGATTGCAGAGCAACTTTTGCGGCATGATTTGTTTTTGTTTATGACTTGACCAACCCCAACCTGGCATACAAATCTCTTTGTCTGCAGTTGCTAATTGCTTTATACTGGGGGTGTCAGTCAAAAGCAACGAATGTTATTTGCCCTTGTTTTTATTCTTCTTATGTATGCTTATATTAAAGAATGGGTAACCAGACGAAAAATCACCTGGCTGATTTTCTCGTCTATTTGGTGCAAACCTAAGGCATACATGATGAGCGGCCAATCATGAAAGCCTGTCTTGGTACTCACCATACAAACTGCCACAAATGGCATCATCAACAGAAGAGTCTTCATCGTTCTTGTATTAACAAACACTGACTGAGCTCTGAGGTTTGTTCTTCTTAGGCCAAAGAGCAGCGTGCAACAGAACATACAAAGTTTATGTCTGAAAGGTGTTGACAAAATCACAGCAACTTAAATATATCCACAGCATGCATGTACATAGGGACGAACCATTATCACTGTACCGATGCCGGGTGTTTGAAGTACCTACGTTTCGTGTGATTTTACGTAGAGTACTGTCTTACGTTGTATCTGAAGACTTCATTTGGCTTCCCGGTTGCAATGTTGCAATATAGAGAAGTAATTCGAAATTTTCAAAGTAGGGTAAGTGGAAAGTTTAAGGGTGTGTTTGATAGGTAATTCCAAACCTACCAAATTCTGGAAACAGTAGACTTCGCAGAGACGGAAATATATTTCCCATTCAAAAACAGAAATCTTGAAACGGTAGGTTTCGGATTCATCACCAAGGGTTTGCTAATGCAAAAAAGGAATCTCTCCAAAGTCTGCGAAACCTTCTGCCTGTTGGAGCAGAAGGTTCAGAAGGTCTTCCAAACCTACCAAACCTACCGTTTTCAGAATTTCGGAGTCAATCAAACACAAATTCTGAGTCTACCAAGTCTACCATTTTCAGAATTGGTACCAATCAAACACACCCTAAATATCTAACTTCTCTACAAGTGGATATTTTAGGGCGTGTTTGATTGGCAATCCCAAACCTACCAAATTATGAAAACAGTAGACTTGGCAGAGATGGGAATATATTTCCCAATCAAACACAAAAATCTTGAAACGGTAGGTTTCGGATTCGCCACCAGGGATTGCTAGTGAAAACGAGGATCTCTCCAAAGTCTGCCAAACCTTCTGCCTTTTGGAGCAGAAGGTTCAGAAGGTCTTCCAAACCTACCAAACCTACCGTTTTCAGAATTTCGGAGTCAATCAAACACAAATTCTGAGTCTACCAAGTC
Organism: Aurelia aurita; assembly: GCA_004194415.1. NCBI lineage: Eukaryota > Metazoa > Cnidaria > Scyphozoa > Semaeostomeae > Ulmaridae > Aurelia > Aurelia aurita. The sequence continues at coordinate 2,372,974 of REGM01000001.1, read as the reverse complement.
TACCGTTTTCAGAATTGGTACCAATCAAACACACCCTAAATATCCAACTTCTCTACAAGTGGATATTTTAGAATGGGAAAGTAGGTGATTTTCTCGCAGCCTTTGCTTGTACTTTCTATAGGCCACAATAACAAATGAATTCAGAGCTGATTAAGAGGCATTCCCTGTTTTGGGAAATAAAGTTAGTAAATATTTTCACTTTTTTTATCCGATTCAGGCCTTTATGTATCAAATATCAAATTCTGAGTAGCCTATGATGAATATTTCTAGCGCCGGGCCATAAGGGACGAGACAAATACAGAGTTTGTTACTTGAGCTTCTTTGATGAGTGGACCAATTCATTTATATAAGAATACCTAGACTGATTACACGAGTCTCAGTTTTCCGCATTGAATTGAATGATATTATGGCTTCAAACTTGTATGAGAGAAAATGAAAACATCAGATTAAAAAAATCGAACGAATACAAGGAATCACGTCGTCAGTCTAAAGAATACCCTGCCTTTATATTACAGTAGGTTCTTTTTCAGTTGTTACATTACTTTATCAACTAATTGTTTTACCTTATCAATTAGCTGTTATACAAAATTTTGTGCCAGGTAATTCAATGGGCCTTTGGCGCATCTTCTTTTTCTATTTGCAGACATCAGCTTTTCAGCTTATAGACCTTTTCTAAAAACATTTTCAGTCCAAGGCAAAGGCTGTAAGTCCCACAGGCAGTAGATTGTTGACAAAGGAGCTTTTGAAACCGCAAGTTGTTAGGCTGCGCGCAGGCTACAAGCTGTGTTTTGAAAAGAAATTGTGCCTTGCTGTTGGTTACGCATGCAAGAGCGATACACTTGCCGTTCTCAAATTGACACAATGCATTGTAATGGAATTTCTGCTGCCCCTATTGAAATGACGTATTTTCCTAAAACGCAGATGCAAAAAACTTCGTATTCTTTTACCTCCTGCTAAAGCTGAATTCACATTTGAAGAGACACTACTGGACGGAAAATTCCACACGAAGACAAATTTTCCAGCCATCATCTGATCTGATTGGCTTGCCAGAAAGCTACATCGCTCAAAAGTAGAACCCCATTCAATTTTCAAGTAGCATCGCTCTTGCGAACAATGGGGAATTTTACGAGAGGACATTTCGGCCGGTGGGAAAAAGGCTTACATTTTTGACAAACCAGGCTCTCGTGTCATGGGTATTAATTCGTATCAAGAAATCTTTTGTTCAAAATTGTAATTGTGCAGTCTTTTGTTCAAGGATGAAGACTTAACAATGCCCATGATACCTACTCTACCTGTAACCTACGAGTAGACCCATTGAGTATGGCAGAATGGAACAGATTTGCTGAAGAAGCAACATTGGAAAACAACCTACGTTATACCGACGTTATTGGTGAGTTGATCCTCTTTCTTATGAATTTTGTTCATTCGTGTTTTTAGCCGACTGGATGGTTTTGTTTGACGATAAAGGTAGGCCACTTGGATATGGCAGTTTCATAAGTGTACGGGAAGATAAAATCTGGTGGGGGCTGCCCCGTGGGCTGCCCAGAACGAAGGCCATTGTGTACGAGCATTTTGCCTATTTTTGGGCGGATCATATGCCCGAATATGGCCGGTTTTTGCAAATTTTCGAAACGTTAGGTAGCTGTCACCCCCAGCCCACTGGCTCTTTAGTTTCTATTAACGATTTATCGAAAAACATCAAGTAACAGCTTTAACACAGTAGCCACTTCACTTTTCGTGAGGGTACTGGAAACTTCACGTCAAGCGGCCAGTTTTTCCTCCCATGGCTCATTTTTTTATGAAAAGCAGTGTGAAGTGATTGGCTTATTAGCGTAATATTGGGTGATTTAGGGATCTCTTGGCCTCTTGGCAACCAGTAAGAATTTGGGCTCTATGCTAGTGTGAAATGGCCAAGATGCTGAGAATTGCCATATTGCTAGGAAAGCCAGACGCTTTACAAGGTTGTTTGTCAAACCAGCTTGTTGGTAAACGTTTTCGAGTAAACTTTTATTTCATGACAAAAACGGTGAAACTATTTTCAGCTCAAGGCTGCAAATCCCAGCACAGCCAGAGATCTACACTTTTCCTATTTTGATGCAAGCACGCGTAGAACCAAAACCATTCCATGCGTTGCTCAGAGAAATGCACGTTTTGGGATTTAACTCCACATTATATCAATGCAAAGGCTGTATTTCAAAAGAAGTGATGTAGTGTGCGAAAAGGTCTGTCATCCTGGCAAGTTGCAAATGGTTCGTCTTCATCCCCACGTTAGTTTTCTTTAATTTTTACAACGACCCTTGGGCCCATGCTCGTCATGTTTATAAAGCTGAGCATTTGTTTTCCACGTTAACCAGGCACACAAGAAGCAGTTGTTTGTTCAGTTTTTATTATATTAACAACAATTTTAGGTAAGGGTCTTTCTGGTGTTACCAGGTAAACGAAACCTATTACTACAAATTATGTAAGGAAGAAACCCCCTGGGAGCTCTTCACTAACGAATTTTGGTGGTTCTGAAGTATGGTTTGGAACGGAAGATTGGTCTGCCACGCCCTATCTTAGGATCATGACAGGTCAAAATTCAGTTCATGCAATTCATTATGTTTGAATATAGTAAAACCCCGCATATAAGAGCCAGAACCTTGAGGTTAAAATTTTGGAGAAAAATTCTCTGATCTTCGTGAAATTGCATTAAAATTGGAAAGAAAGATATTTCAAAAGTGTTAGATGTACAAAGCATGTTGATTTATATTGTTTCTGCATAGTACATGTTTTGTCAATTAAAACATGTTCGAATTTTATACTCCTCCAGGATTAAGAACCTTTGCTAGGCTCTATGATAATCAAAATAATCACCAACTAATCACAATAATCATAAAGTAACCACAACTAGTCAAATCATTCAAACAAATGATAAAATAATTTCTTGTGATTGATAGTCTCGTAGTACACTTTTGGGAGTGATTGGCCTCGCTGAGCGTTAAGAGAGGTTGCAATTAGACTTATTAAAATTCGTCCCAGTTTTCGTTCGCAATTATGAATACTTTATCTATTGAATTGACGTTTGGATCAAATGTATTTGTGTAAAGAGCGAAATCTGCGACGAATTGTAATAAGTCTATGTTGGTAGTTGTGTCGATAACTAGGACGAAAATAATCTATCTAGCAAGGATGAAAAGACCAGGCCATGTTCAGCGTGACTGACGAAGGGCCATAGCCGCATAACACCCCCTCCACCCCGGGGGGGGGGGGTAACTTGAGTCTTGGGATGACGGGGACGTGCCGCCCAACTTTCAGGGAAAGACCCATCCTTAAGGATTTTCGGTCGATTTTCATACCCATTTTTAAGGATTTTGAGGGGAAAAGCTTCTCGAACCTGCTACAAATCAAGCTTCATTGCACTTTAAACACACAATTATGAAGATGAAGTTACCACCAACCAAGTTTCAGAACTAAAGCGAAAAAAAATCAAACATTGAAAACCAAAACTCGACACAGATTCCTGTTACAATTTGAAAAGTTACCCATTTCTAGTGGAACATTTACATTTTGAGACCCATATTTAGGGATTCTCGAGGTTCAAAGCCCATCCTTATGGGCAGCACGTTCCCGTTGCTCTATATATGGAAGTTACCCCCCCCCCCCCGGGCCCTCTACTTGCGTTGCGACCATGACATATAGAACCAAAGGTAGAATTTCAAGAAAGATAATTGCATCGTTATAATCAAGTTGAAAGACCCTCACACATCAATCTGTACAATAAAACTTAATAAAATAATATTAATTCACTCGATATATGTCCAGTATATGTCCAGTATTTGATTTATGGATAATAGTTATGATTTCTTGTTCTTATTTCGTTCTCGAAAAATTTCTTTTGATGGCAGTTAGCAGTTTTCAGCAACGATCAACTAATCAGCATATCTGTAAAAAATGCATAAGAGACAAATAGTTAAAGGTGCTGGACATTTTCTTGACTTATAATCGAAGCTGTGGACAAATCTATTGAGCTACGTCGGTTACATACCAGGTGAATCTGAATCAAAAAGAAATATTGGTGTACGAAGAAATTTACTTCGTGAATTATTGATCAATTGCCTCAAAGTATAGCTCTTAGCAATGGTATAACGGAGCAGCTCGGGGCCATTAGTAATGTAGCTATCCAGGGGCCCCATCAGGCTTCAAATTGATCAACAAAAGTTGCCAAATTTCCAAAATTGAAAACAGTCTTTTAATTGGCAAAACCGTGTTGAAGGCAAGCCCAGCACATCAAAACCTCCATAACGGGGGTTCACATATATATGAAGGCGCGTCGGCACAAGAAACATTTTGGAGTGTGTGGCTGAAAATGAATGCGAGCAAAGCGAGCCAAATTTGGGGTCCAGGGCATCTCCTGAGGAAAATTTTTCGAACCACGCTCTTTAGATTGTCGGAAACGTGAAACATTCACCGTTAAATAGAGAAAAGGTATTGATCAACAAAAGGCTTCCTTAGGAAATTTTGAAAACTAAGCTTAAACATCGTACAGAAATGGATTTTTTGCCAAGTCATCTTCGTACTAAATATGTTTATGTTCCCTGGAAGATAACTATGCATTTTTGACATACAAAGCTTGCATTGAATTCAATTGACAACGGCGGTGTCCAATTCACTAGATATCTTGGAGTCCCTCTAGAGAAGTCCTGAAGTATTTAGTGGAAATCAACACGCTGAGTCTCAAAAGTTAAAATAGTACTTTGCAGAAAATCGTAAGGGGCCCCTACATCTCGGGGGCCCTTAGTAGTTGCTCTAACCGGCCCAACCACCGTGCGTTACGCCACTGGCTCTTAGTATAGTTTCAAGACTAAGTTAGGTCTGGAGGTTCTTTAACTAAAATTCTCTGTCATTTCAAGTTGAGATATTCAAGTTTAATCGAAAGAGTCAAGGTTGGAATTAGACTAACTACCCGAGTTCCCCGTTTTCACTGCATTTTATTGAATTATATGCAATTAAAACATAGTTAGATTTCGTAATAATGAACCGTTGCTTATGGCTGACTCTCTAGTTCCGAGCAACAGTGATATTTTACGGCGATTAGTCAAGTTGCAAGTGTAAAAAAAGGCTGCCAAAGATAGCTTGAAACCTCGTTGGCTAACTGACTCATTGTGCATACGAAAAGAGGCTATTAAGAGAAGTCGTGAGTAGACATCGAAAGAAGAAGGAGGATTCTAAACATTTAGCATCTCAGTTTATTGATCCATTTTAGAAGCTTCTTCTTTCAGTATGTAATCATATATTCTCTTAATAGCCTCTTTTGGCATGCACAAGGTAGCCACGAAGGTGAGTAGCCAATTAAAGGGTTTGTGCAAGGTTAACAGCTTGCATTTGCAAAGGGCCAAAAAATCTAAAAATGTCCCATTCAAATTGAAGGTGCACACGCGCCTAGAACAATGGATTGCCAAAGAAACAATGCAGTGTCTGAGTGTTTTCTTTGTTCTATTTATAGACAAGCCTATTTACCATTGCACATTCCCTTTAAGTAATACACCACTTCAATAGCCTCGCTTTGGAAATTATTCAAAATTCTTTCATACAAAAGTTTAGAGGCCATATTCGGATTTAGCACCCAAAATTTAGTCTAACTGCAAGTTTTTATGCTGCTAGTGGTCGTAATGTTGATTTTATGGCGATGTAAAGTTTGAAAATCTACAAGGGATTTGACCGTGAAAAATGACTCGGGGTGTAAAGTTTCACCCCAAACGGTTTTTCACGGTCAAATCCCTTATATAAATTTTTCAACTTTACATCGTCATAAAATCAACATTACAAGCGCCAGCAGTTTAAAAACGCGTAGCAAGACTAAAGTTTGGATGCTAAAACCGAATCTGGGCTCGAAATTTTCATATGAAGAATAGGGAGAAATTTTGATCAATTTCCAAAACGAGGTTGCTTAATTGAAGTGGTGTATAGAGTATCTTTCGCGGTATGCTTTTTATATTCATGACTTGGCTAAATTTGTTTAACTAAAATCGGTCACACTGTTCTAATTTAATGGGCGATCTTAGTTCTATATAAATCAACATCCTAAATACTAGGATTGTGAAAACTTGTATTGAGATTAAATTTTGGTACTAAATCTGAATCTGGGCTCTAAACGTTTGTCTGAAAAATGAAGAAATTTCGAAACACTTCCAACGATACTGAAGTGCTGTATAAGCTGTAGATGGAAACTCATTTGTCTTCATTACGTAATTTCAAAAAAAGGAAAGCTTCTCACCACATCCATGAAGGTTGACCGTTATCTTAAAATTCTTCGTTGCAAAATATGGACGCATCTTTGCATATCGGGCAACCAGAGGTTTGAATAGAGTTCGGTGCTTCTTTTCTGCTTCAAACGAACTTCTGAAAACCTATAAAGCAAAATAGTCACGTAATTTCATTTTTGGTTAGACTCAGTTTTCACAATGCCTTCATGGAGTCAGTGAAACCTGGGCGAAACTGAAGTCTGTCTCAAATTAGATGTCACGTGAGATTTACGATAACTCAAAATTACTCATGCAAATTTCTTTGATTGTTTTAGTCGCGGGCATTTTAACTTGATATTTAATTTGAGGCAGACTTTAGTTGGATTGCACAGTAATGATAAAACTGATCCTCTTTTCGTTACAAAAATTACATTTTCAGAACAACTTGCGAAGCACTTCAAAATTTTAAACAGTAGGTGCAGCGTCGAAGTGTAAGTGAATTGAAATCATGTTGATAAGAGCCGTTCACGCGAAGCCAGTTGTCTTGCTCTTCCCAGCATGACTTTATAGTCGCTTGGGTAAACGCCTTATTCGATGTCAACATAGATATTTTGGGTTTTTTGGCCTTCAGGAATTGTTTGCTAACAGTTACATAGCATTAGATAACGTAGCTATCTTATATTTATTTTAGTTTATTTAGTTTTTAATGATTGTAATAATCTTTTATTCAAATTATAAGATAGATAGATGATGATGCTCAATATTATTATCATTATTATCATGACTATGAAAAGTGGCTTGCCCCTCACATAAGAAGCCTTTGAGACTCGCCCAAGATCCATAGAATGGTTCCCCAGAGAGCGTCTGTGCAGTACCTCCGATGGTAGCCCTCCGCAGTACTGACGATATCCTGCACAATATCGTGCCCCATTCGCAGTATGAGTACTGATGATTTCCCTCCGCAGTACTGATGTTATTTCCCCGCATTACTGAACAATAATCTCCGCAGTACATATAATAGTTCTCCCCAGTACTGATGGTATCCCACCGCAGTACTGCACACCCTCCGCAGTACTGAATACGCTCAGCAGTACTGCACAGATGTTCTCTAGGGTTATATTGTAATACTTACAGTAGATTAATTACTTAAGTCCCTTGTATCCCTGCGGTAAACCTTGCTGCCCGAAGCGACATTATCAAGTCAAAGAGCACAGGGAAACAAAGGACTCCAGGTAATAAATCTATACTTACAGCTGTTCTCCCATACTCCTCATAATCCGTCCATGATTTTCCATCTTGGCTGTAGGATACGACGAACAAAACGATTTTTGAACTTTTCTTGTGGTATATTTCAATGCCAGTTATTAGTTTTTTTCTCTTCAAATCGATGCTAATTGAATTCTTTTTGACTAACTTGAGAATTTCTTCGTCATCCTCTAAATTCAAGAATAATTAGTATAAATTTCATTGCTGCAAGAGCAGTTAATTGATGCAGTTTAATAAGAGATGCAATATTGCTCCGGCAATTAGAGTCTAAAATGCCCATAAGGTTACGTTGCCACACCTAAACCTAACTTACTATGATTTACCCTAACTTGCCTTAACTTACCTTAACTTACCTTAACTTACCTTAACTCACCTTAACTTACCTTAATTTACCTTAACTTACCTTAACTTACCTTAAAATTAACTAACTATAATAAACCCTGATCCCAGCCCTTTTTGTAAATCTTTCATCGATCCCATGTTTGTTTTCGTTGAATTCGTAGTTCCCTGCAATCCTTAATCGCATCGTTGCTGCATTGCATCACGTAGTGCAACGGTAGTAGCGCCAGTCAACCATCAAATCGCTTGAAAAATTCCAGTAGTTAAACCGTGTTAACAATAAGCCAATAAGCATTCCAAGCGTTAGCTGCTGAATGAAATTAATAAAATTGCGGCGGCAGATGATTAGATCTATCCTTCTTCCTTCGATTCATACTCATGACTTCTCTTAATAACGCCTTTTCGCTTGCACAATATGACAATTAGCCATACTGGTTTCAGGGAAACTTTTGTGGTTTTGTTCGTTTTGATTCGTTGCATGAGAGAGTTCCCTTTGTCTGCGATGGCTAATTGCTTTGAAATGGTGTGTCATTCAAAAGTCATATAGTGTCACAAAATATGCCCTTGTTCGTAGCGGAAATGAAAAAGTTTATTTATAAGGGCGGAAAATAAACAATTTTAAGCATACCTGTAGAAAATGTGGTCTCTTGGACAGTTTTCGCTTGATAGCTTCCTCCACCGCTATTCTTCACTGATGCTAGACGTTTCGATAATGGACAACCTTAGATCATAAAAATACAGTATCACTTTAATGGTATAGACTTACGATGTGAGTCCTAAATGTTTTAATGATAGTAACACCTTTACTACCACTAGGCTCCCCTCTTAAGAGCTCTTGTCACTTCGTATAATACATGTTTTCAAACTGACTCGTTTAAACAAATAGTAAAGAAAGCATTAAAGTAAAGAAAATAAGCAGTTAGAATGTCTAATTTGTGATATCATGCAAAGTCCAGGAAAAAGAACGTAAATATAAAGTCAAACGAATCAATCACATAATTCTATGACGCTCCAATATTGACAAATCTTTAATATTTCCAAATTTTCTAAGAGACAGAATGTTGAACTAAATTTCTATCATTTCAAAATTTGATATTCGGGTTTGCTAAAAAGAATACAGATTTGAATTAGACTTAGTACTTGAATTCCTTGTTTCGTTTTGTTGAATTATGCAACAAAAACAAAGTTAGATTTCGTAACAATGGCGCCGTTGCTTTTGATTGACACGACAGTCTTTAAGGTTTGCAAACAAAGATATTTTATGGATGATAAGTCAAGTTGCAAATGCAAAAGGCTGCAGAAGATAGCTTGAAACGTTTTTGGCTAACTCACTACTTGTGCACGCGAAAGAGGGAGAAGTCGTACATATCGAAAGAAGAAGGATGGATATAAACATGCTGCAACTCAATTTTATTTATCCTTTTTACAAGCTTCTTCTTTCGGGATGTAATCATGTCTTCTCTTAATCGCTCTGTTTCGCATGCACAAGGAGCAAGTAGCCATCCAGGTTTTAGAGTTTCTCTATGCTTCGCTTATATTATATTTGTGGCTTGGCAAATCGGCCGTATAAGTCTCTTTGTTTGCAATTGTTAATCACTTTATACTGGAGTGCCAAAAAAGCCACCGATGTTTTAATTACAAAATCTGCCCTTGTTGGCAATAACATGAAACGGAAACAAGGCCGTGGTTTTATTTACCACCATAACGTGGAACCTACATGTGACTTTTGAATTGAATTCTTTTCCCTTGTGTATAACTTCAAAATCAGTGTCATCACTGTTGAGTCGGCATTTCCAGCATTTGTCTCCAGACATACACAAGAAGTGGTTGCAGCTAAATGGTCCTTTTGCTAATGGCAAAGAACGAGAATGGTTTGTGCTGTAATATTCTAAACCAGTATCCGTCTTATCAATCAAACATTGCACATCTGCAAAGAAATAAAAACAAGTTCAGAATCACCTGGGCCAACCTGATTTTCAACTTTTCTGCTATCATGCCCAAGGTTCCTATAAACGTCATCGTGTCGTCACAAGTAAATGGCACAGATGGTACTAGGTGAGTTAGAAACATGTTTAGACGTTTGAAAGCCTTGCAAACCATTTATCAGATTCTCTTAAACTGATAATACCTGTGTAGCTAACATACCAACTTAGATAAAAGAATTTAGTTTGTCAAATTCGGTTGATCTTGATGAAATTTGCTAGCAATCCACAACCTCGTTCCCAGGGTGTTGCAATCCAGCCTCGTGAAAATAGAAAACAGACAAAAAGGCTGAATGACAGTCCCAAGTGTATGCAATTATACTACAGCCTTTTTGAACACTTAGTAAATGATTAAGCAATAAGATGGACAGACAGACAGACAAAGTTTGATTATGATAGCCGTGGGGCTAAACTGCTAGCAAATTGATCAAGGATTTTAGGCCTGTTTTGAAGGATTTTGAGATGTAGCATGTTTATAAAATCGCTTGTAACATGAGAACGATACAACTGATTTTGACAAACTAAATTTTCTTATGTAAGTTGTTATGTTAGCTACACAGGCATTATAAGTTTATAGGAATCTGATAAATAGTTTGAGAGCAACAAGCTACCAAACGTTTAAAGATTTTTCTAACTCACCCGGTATTATTACATTATCTATTATCTGCCTTATTTGAACGAAGCAGTTGTCACAGAGATGTATGAATGATAACAAATACAAACCTTTGCAGATCAGATCCTTCACCATACTTTGAGGTATTTCCTGAAATTTGTTTTTACCATTCCTCGATTTGCACTGCCAGCAATAGTCGCCTTTCCAGCACAGATCCTTGTTGCATTTCAAGCCATTGATTTCTTGTCCATGTTTGTCAACAGGTAAAAGCTTTCCACTTTTGATTGCGTATTCTCCATGCATCGTACATAGTGCTTCGTCTGTTGGCACTGAAATAATACACGGATTGATTTAAAATAACTAAGGGTCCCAGGGGGGACACTCAGTACATGCACATAGGGGCATAGTTGTTTTAGTTTGAGGCAACATGAGCAGATTCTTTGATCTCAAATCATAATTATTGTCCTTTTCGTGGAACATATCCCTAAAAAAAGAAGGATTTTAAGGAGGATTTCCCTTTCATATTTGTTTTCCCCTAAACTTTGGTTCACACTAGCCCAGGGGCGGACTGGGATAGTAATTCCTTACCGGGAAATTGGTCTTTGGGGGCCCCAAACGTTTGGTTAAGTTTTTAAGCCCCATATCATTTCATTTGAAAACTAGCATGTTTGAAAAGATACTTCATAGGATTTTCAGTGGTGTAGCCAGATGTATACCTTTGTAGGGGGCAACAGGAAATTTTTTAAAGCCATGCCCTTCACAATGCCGCTAAGCACCCATATGTTTTAGAAATCCATCCTTAGTTAGAGATGAGATGAGCCTCCTAATCCATGCATGCCAGTTGGATACTCACTATCTCAGATAGTCGAGCGAAATGAGTATGTTTTGGGGAAAATCGAGTATACGAACAAGGGGAATTTTTGTAGCAGCTTTAAAAACAAATGATGGTTGTTTTACTAAATGCTCATCTGATCATAGCATAGTCAACAGGAACGAAAGCGATCGAAATGAGCTGAACATGTTGAAGTACCACTTAGTTTAACTACTTTTATTACTAGAAAATGTTTACATGTAAAGTTAACGGGTGCCTGAGTATGACATGAAAAATGGTATCTAACGGGCGGGCCAAAAAATGGTATCACCGAAGATAAAATTTTTGAACAATTTTCTGAATGAAAGATTTTGATTAAATCTATAAGGTAAATGGTATAACATAAAATAGATCTATTGAGTAAACATCAGTTCATTATCAGCTGTAGTTGCAGAGAAATGAGGTTCTTAAAAGAGATGGTCGCGAAATCACTGTAACAAAATCACTGATCATCAACAATAACCAACCAACGCATTTATTTTGATCTATTGAATATTTTCTGTGCAAATAACGTTTCCCTAATTTCTCGTAGCGGCGAGAGTGATTTTTAAGTTGATCTTCGCAGTTTTGAAAGAACTGAATGAAACTTTTTAGTTGAATACCATAAAATGGTCTGTAAGTAACACAGTACGAGGGGCGTTCAAAAAGTTTCCGGATGTGGGAAAAGTATAACGGTCGCATCTAAATTTCAATTTAAGAAGTGATCATGTATCTATAATATAACCTTTTGAAGAGTTATGCGTTTATAACTTCACAAATTAAAGCTCAGTCGAGTTTTGAAAATGAGCAGTTAGCAGTTCTCAATCTGCAGTCATGGAGCTTCAACGCACCCACTGGCGGGCTATGATTTTCTATGACTAAAAAAGTGGTTTAAATCAACAGCAAAGCCATGACCGACTCCAAGCTGTTTTTGGCACTTAAGCACCATCACAATCAACTGTCTATGACCGGTTTCCGGAATTTTGAAGAGGCAGAGGCTCTTTGGAAGATGACCCCCGCTCAGGTTGCCAAGCAACAGCAATAACAGATGTTCAGGTGGCTGCTGTGCATAAGGTAGTAGATGAAGATGCATGAGTGACAGTGCTACAGATAGCGGAGGAGGTGGGCATTTCATCGGGAAATGTCAGCAAGATCCTGCACAATTCCCTTGGGATAAGAAACGTTTCTGCAAGATGGGTCCCACATATGCTCACAGGGGAAAAAAGGAGAGCAGAGTGCGCTGATGCCATTCCATGGTGGAAAAATTTGACGGAGGAAGATCTTATGCAATTTGGGAGATAGTCAGTAGTAATGAAACATGGATTTACTGTTTTGATCCTAAACAAAGCAGCAGTCTCAACAGTGGATGCCAGTTGGAAAGAGGCCCCCCAGAAATTTTTCCACAGTCACACAGTTGCCAAACAAATGATTGCTGTTTTCGTCTCTCGCGCTGGTCATTTGGCAACCATTCCACTGGTTACCCAGCGCACCGTCACTGCTGCTTGGTATGTGAAGGACTGTTTGCCTTGTGTGCTTGCTACAGTTGCCGAAAGACGCCCCAGAACTCGGCGTCGTGGTCTGCTGCTGCATCACGGCCATGCATCTGCACACATGTCAGCCACTACACAGGAGTTTCTGCAAGCGGAAAGGGTCCAACAATTGGAACAACCACAATACAGTCCTGACCTGTATCCCTGGGACTTCTTTGTGTTCCCTTTTGTTACGTCAAAGCTTCGTGGGGTGAGATTTGACACCCCTGATCTTGCAATAGAGGCATTTTTGGAGCACTTTGAGGGTATACGCCAAATTGAATGGCCTAGCGTGTTCCAGAAGTGGTTTTAATGCATGCAGAAGTGTATAGACAATGCTGGGGAGTAGTTTGAAAAGATATAGACAAAACATTTTAGTTATCTTATTTTTAATTTTCAAATCTGGAAATTTCTTGAACGCCCCTCGTATTATGTTAAAAATGCAAATTTTCCTAATTTTACATTTTCGATCATAATTGTTCGATGCAGAGGCCGATAAAATTTCGTTCTTCCTGGGAACGGCCAAAAATTTCGTCAAAACTACCCGCGAAATTTTTTGGATTTGATATTGATTTAGTGGATTGTAGGGCGTAGTTCGTGCAAGTTGTAGATAGAATATAGTGCGAGCGAAGCGAGCGGACAATTTTGTCCATATTCTACGTAGATTGGCTTAAAATGCGTTAAGGTGTCATTTATCATTGCGGAATTTCCTAGTTATGGGCCCTCAGCAAGCATTTGTGTCCAAAAGGCCCCAGACAGAAAATGACTATTGTCTTGACAAGGGCCCACCGGGAAATTTCCCGGTATCCCGGTGGGCCAGTCCGCCACTGCACTAGCCTACCATTAAGATTCACACAAGAGAATAATGCGATAGAAATGCATCAGAAATGTGATGGAAAAAAGCAAAAAACATTATTTTCATGTCAATCTGAGATTTTTTCTGCGCCTGAAGATGTCCTAACGAATTTGGATCCAAATTAAAACGTTTGATTCCATCTGGAAAGGATAATTCACTAAAAATGAGTAATTCACTAAAAATGAGTTTAATCAATGTTTAGAAAATGCGTTATTCCAATTCTAACGCGTTTCACTTTAATGTGGACAAAGCTTTGTAACTTCAATATTGGATATATCAAGGATGGCGAACTAACGCGAAATTCATTGAATAAACTTCAATAGACTTCAAGAAATGAAGTAAAACAAATATCTTGTGCAACTGACCTGGAATAGAGTTTTTCTTCCTCAATAACGTACTTTGTTCTTGAATTTTTTTTGTAGTTCTTCTCCTCCTTCTCCAAGCTTTCACATTAGGTGAATTAAGACCAAACAGCACGCAAAAAATCACGAAAACACCAAAAGCATCCATCTTAAACGAATTCGGCGTGATAGAAACTCGATTTGTGTTTTTATAGAATGAATAAGACATGGCGAAGGCTGCAGCCTCAAATTTTGTAAGCCGTAAGCCGCAAGCAAATAGAACCATTTGAAGTAGTAATGATTGCTGATAGCTTGAGCGATAATAGTAAAATATTTACTTTGACTTACAGTAATAACCCGCAAATATATAATCAAGGAATTATCTAGCAGGCTGGCAAAGGGAATCTAAGCATATGAAAATGGCTCAAGCCACTTTGCTTTCATGATTGCTTTGCCCTCTTTTGGGGTCCCACGACGAAATCTTCTTGCTGGAATTCTTGAATTATTACGACCACTTGGATATACCAATCTTTCAAATGAGGTTCTATGCAGCTCTTATTGTATGGTGATGAAAACCTCCCTAATGATGTTAACAGGACATACTCGAGTTAACTTCACAATTTATCCATGAAACTGGTCGGTTTGATTAATCCTATTTCAAACTTCGTTACACGCCATGAAACCTTTCTTATGTTTCAACCACGCAACGTTTTTTTGCAACCTTTCTTATGTTCTTTATTTTTGTAATAGTTACGTCTAGCTTAGTTTATATAAAGTTTCTTTTCAACGTTTTTCATGTAAATGGCCACGGGGTAGTCATAGTCTTTTGCTCCTCGTGTGGTATCGTCTTCGTAGTATTTATTGTAAAGTAGTTTAAGTAGCGTAATTAGTAATGTGTCATGTAAATTTTTAGATGGAATATAAAAAAAAGCCTAGCCAATCAAGTATCAGTATTTCTCGTTCACATAGATCAATTATCCAAATATGGTATGGAATGGAGCGTGACCAGGCCTGTTGTCTTTACACGATTATTTTCATCAAAGGCTTATATATGCTTAGATTCCCTTTTAGTTAGCTGAGACTTTCAGCAAAGTCAAGGTTACTGGTTCCCAATCAAGAAATTCTTAAATGACTGGTTCTTATTTTTGGGTTTTACCGTATTGTTAGCTTTTGAAATCTGTTATTCATCGAAACATATGACCTGCTACAATGAGTTCGATGTAGGCAAGGAGTGTTTCACTTATTCGAAAAAGCGTTCGAGGTTCTGAAAAAGATTTGTAGGGGTTTTTGGGATTTTTCTTCAAAACAATTTTTCCGAATTGGGATTTTTCCGAAAGCGTACGAGATATCTAGACTTACAACGTGATTCCTTGTCTTCGTTTAATATTTTCCATCCAATTCAATGAGCGATACAGAGACTTATGTAATGAGTATACGAGATATCTAGGGAGAGGGAGCATATCATTACAGCCAGAGCTGAAATTTAGGACACTGACAAGATCGGAGTTCAAAATCTGAAAAAGAATGAAGTTTTCAGATCTTCTAAAATTTGAAATCAAACATTTCCTCGGATTACGAAAGGAGAAACACACCTTTACGCAGCTCAAAACAGGGGCAACAATGCACCGTTGATGTGGCCTACTATGACCCAAATCATGATCCAAACTTTATTCTTACCCATTGTGTTGTTTTCTCTTCCAGTGGAAGCTTGAAATGAGAAGAATCACTTCGTGGGAGCTGAGGCGCAAAAAGCAGTTTAAACTTTATTTGAGTAATGGCGGCATTCAGGCCAAGTTGAGAGGGGGAAGGAACGAAGGAAAAACAACATTATCAAGCTTTTCTGGTAATCCCGTGGAAAAGGAAACAACACGATGGGTAAGAATAAAATCATAGCATAGTAGGCCACATCAACTGTGCATTATTGCCCGTGCTCAAACTTCTAAAAATCGAGACTAAAATTGTTGCACTGGGACATTGCAAAATTTATTTCATTACATGATCGGTGGAGAAACCAAGCAGTCAAAAGACCAACTGCTCGGTCAACCCTTCTCTAAAAAATATACCTTCCCCATTCTCCTGGGCATTAAATGTTATACTACAAATGAATAAGCTAATGATTATTTCCCCATCAATTCTGTTTGATCTCGAAAATGTAACAAAGACTGATGTTTTCTATTTTATAAGTTTATGTACCAAAGTATTTCATTATGACGCCAACAGTTACAGATCTTGTGTAAATTAATAACACAGTTTTCTTGCCGGAGAATCCTTGGCAAATTTGACATTTTTGGAAAGGTCTCACATCTCTTTAAGCACTTCTCATTGGCCCTCATCTTGCATTTGTTACAAATTTGTCCACAAATGAATCATCAAATTTTATCTTGAGCTCATGAAAAAGTTACTGCCCTTTACATATTTGCCCATTGAAAAGCGTTGACCCCATTCTGTATAGGCTCAAAAAAGTAGTGGCCCTGTTACATTTTGCACCGGCGGCCATGTAATAAAATAAATTTTGCACCGTCCTTATTCCATAGGAGCATGCACTTCCAGAATCAATAAGCGGTTTAGCGGTTTAGGGGTGGTAACCAAAGGCCAAAGGGTAACGGCAGAGATGAATGAGAGAGCCTACACAAATCATAACAGAAAATCAGTTGAAATGCTTGTCGCAAAAAGTCTCTATAACTAGCAGGTGAATAAATATGTACCAGTAAATAGATGAAGTGTGATGTACATGCGATTCTTGTTTCAAGAAAACAAACCCCTCCCCGTTTCAAAGGCTCTACCGTCGTTGTCATTATTGGAATAAGCTTGGTAACGGATCCTTTCAACTGCGAGGATGTTAGTTTATATTCTTTCAAGAGTTCACCTCTTCCAAATCGGACCTTATCATTCCGAAAATATAAGCAATTTCTATAGACGGTCTTTTAAAAACGTCTACAATTTTTGCAACTTTTCTGCCTAATAGCAATGAGAAAAGCACGTGTTATCGTCTTGGGGAATATGTTATCGTGCACGTGTTGTCGTCATGTGTTACCGTGTATGTATTGTATTCAAGAGTTTATTTATATTCAAGAGTTCACCCCTTTCAAATAGGAACCATCATTCCGNCAGAAAATCAGTTGAAATGCTTGTCGCAAAAAGTCTCTATAACTAGCAGGTGAATAAATATGTACCAGTAAATAGATGAAGTGTGATGTACATGCGATTCTTGTTTCAAGAAAACAAACCCCTCCCCGTTTCAAAGGCTCTACCGTCGTTGTCATTATTGGAATAAGCTTGGTAACGGATCCTTTCAACTGCGAGGATGTTAGTTTATATTCTTTCAAGAGTTCACCTCTTCCAAATCGGACCTTATCATTCCGAAAATATAAGCAATTTCTATAGACGGTCTTTTAAAAACGTCTACAATTTTTGCAACTTTTCTGCCTAATAGCAATGAGAAAAGCACGTGTTATCGTCTTGGGGAATATGTTATCGTGCACGTGTTGTCGTCATGTGTTACCGTGTATGTATTGTATTCAAGAGTTTATTTATATTCAAGAGTTCACCCCTTTCAAATAGGAACCATCATTCCGAAATTATAAGCAACCTCCTAAAGAAGGTCTTTTAAAACTTCTGAAAATATCGATAAAAATTCTACAATATCGCAATGACAAAAGCACGTGTTATCGTCTTGGAAGCATATAGTATGTATTGTACATAACACACTGTGATATGGTGTGATATACATAAGATTCTTGTTTTAAGAAAATGAAGGTAAGTAAGAAGAAACAAGTATTTTTTAGAAAATTTTAAAAAGAAACCAAACTCTCAGATCACCAAAAATATTAAGAAACTTGAGAACAAAAAAGAATTGTTTAATAAACATTTAAAAAGCATGTTTTCACTTGTTTCTTGTACTGCATTACTCAGTTTTTCTTGAGTAATTTCTAGATAGAAATCTGGTTTCATTCCATTCCCTGTAAAATGTTCATGAAAGCGCAGGAGATCGATCCCCCACTGATGAAAGCAATGAGAATTCAAAGAAACTTCTGAGAAACTGTTAAGAAACATTTATTTCTCAAATCTGAGAATTATAAGAAATGTTCAGTACGTACAATGTCAAATTGTTAGTTGTTGATGACAAAATACATGTAGATTGTAGAACAATTCAAGCTTTTCTACATAACATTAGATATTGACATACAATTACGAACTTGCGTACGTGCAATGTGCAGAAAAACGTTCGTCTCCGGTAGATGGTGGTTTCGCATGCCCTATTATGTATCCGGCAACAAATGGCCACTTCCGGTAATGTTACTATACGTTTCATTTATCTCTCCACAAGGAAGAAAACCGCCCGGTTTGTCTACAACACCTTTAATTTATCGGATTACAAGTGATCTTGTTCTGTATCATGTAAAATATCCAAGAAAAAGATAATGCAAAAATGGCGTAGAAGAAAGGAGCCAATTATCTTCAAAGGCGAAGAAATTAACGACAAACCGAACAGTAAACTTTACCTGTTGATTAACGAAAGACAGACAGACAGTGAAATCAAAAGTCAAACATGCATCAGTTGCTAGGCTCCTCAGAATTGTTTTATAAAAATCTTTCAATTGCTTTGCAACACATGTGCTGCGTACCGATCGCTTAATCAGATATCTAGCGAATGAAGTGCTTTCGTTTGACGCAAATAAATAGAACGTTTCCCTGCGGCTTTCCATCAAAAAGAAATTTCCGCGCGGTTGCGAAATCGTCCGCAATGTAATTGGCCGGTTCAGAATCTTTCCTGACCGTACAAAAACAGAGATTTCGTAAGCAAGTACCCTCCGGCGCAATGGATGTTCGTGGCCTAAGAACCAACGACGGAGAATAGACGAGCAGCGTGTCCATCCTCAACTTAGAAAATGATACAGGATTTGGCCGAACGCTCGACGTTATCGCACTTCATAAACAATGTTTTTCAACATACCATCAAGTTGTAGGATCAAAGGTGAATAATGCAGGACAAGAGTGGTCTGAGAAGAAATAAATCTTCTTTTAAGAAAATAAGATGTAAATTTTTCAAGGGATGGCTATGTTCTCCTGGAAACACACCTAGATCATTGCTGCCACGACAGAGGGGAAAGACTTTGAGCAATATTTGAGCAACCAATCTAGCACCACGAAGTCGAGGCAGACACGTAGAAAAATTGCAAACGAGGTTGCTAGCCTGCAAAGATGCAGTGAAGAATATTTTCGAAATTCAAAGTAGAAGAATTATCCCTATTATTAATGGACTTTCATGGACTTTCATGGATATACAAACGATGCTTGGTACTCACAGGCCAGTCGCTTTAGTTTCTATACTTATGTTATCAGTTTGGACACTAGTTTTTCTCTACACAGCAACAGATAAATCAATCTCAGACTTCTCGGATGACATTGAAGAGCGGTTCAAAAGAATAAGGCCTCATAAAGTTGCATTAACAAAATGGACGATTCCATCGACTACACTTAATGATGATGGTGGTATGTGGTTTGATGGAAATGCAGTGGGTCATTTAGAAGCAGCTTCGAGTTTAAGTGACGAAGACGCACGGAGGAGAAGAGAAAAGATGTTTAGGAAATTCGATAAAATTCATGAAAAGGAAATAAATGAAAAAATGAAAGCAAGACGAAAGGAAATGTTTGTGAGGTTTGATGAACTTCATAAAACCCAAGAAAGCAAGCAGGGAAAACAAGGAGTTGATCGCCAAAATGATATCAAGGGAGTTGATTCTGCAAAACCAGCACCACGTCAGTTTACTACAGCAGCTAAAATGATTCTGCCTGGCGAAGAAAATGATTTGAAGAGTATACCAAAATATAATGAAAATAAACCACTTCCAGTAAATGGTACAAATCGTAGACCTGCGGATGAGCTTGCTAAAGACATGAAGCATAAACGAGGCCATGAAATCAAAGCAAAAGATTCTCGAAGAAAAGCAATTGGTGATCGCAAAGAGAGAGCAGATGGTCGAACAAGTAAATACCACAAGGAACAGAACGGAATACAGCATCAGAGTAAAGAGGTGAATACGAAGAAGCAAGGCGAAAATAAAAGGAATGGTTCGAGTCTTCAAAATGATAAAAAGAAGGTCGCTGGCAGAGATCAGGGCGTGAAAATAAATCCAAATAAAGCCCAAAAGCCGCAACAAACGTTACTTGTTCGCAGGGATAATATGATAGCAGGTAAAGAAAGTATCGATAACGAATTAATCCGAGATAGATCAGTGATAAATGCAGGTAATGTAAAGAATAGTGTTAAAAAGAATAAAGATGTTAAAGAAGATATAAAGGAAGCGTCAAAATATAAGGATGATAAAAAACCTTCTGACGAGCAACCTAATGCAAATCAAATTGATGACGAACAATCTAAAAAAAACAATGAAAATGAGAAGGTTGAGACCAACCTAGGAGAAAAGGGTCTTGTCGACAAAGCAAAACAAACAGACAATGGGAAAGAAACAAGGCATATTGTCGACAAAACAAAACAAGCAGACAAAGGCTCAAAGGGCATTCTCGACAAAACAAAGCAAGCAGACAATAGAAAAGACACAAAACCTATTGTCGAGAAAACAAAACAAAACGAAAGGCGCAAAGACGCAAGGCATATTGTCGACAAAACAAAACAAGCAGACAAAGGCTCAAAGGGCATTCTCGACAAAACAAAGCAAGCAGACAATAGAAAAGACACAAAACCTATTGTCGAGAAAACAAAACAAAAAGAAAGGCGCAAAGACGCAAGGCGTATTGTCAACAAAACAAAACAAACAGACAATGGCAAAGACACGAGGCGCATTGTTGACAAAGCAAAGAAATCGATAGTTGAACACGTTGCAAAACAAAGTGAAACCAGCAAGAGTAATAAACTGCAAGAAAACATTGAAGATGGTTACCACCATAGAAACAAAAGCGACAGAGGAATTGCTAGCGATATGGATACTCCTAAACATGTACAATCTAAGCAGAAAAGGGGGAAAAGTAGGAAAGTAAAGAAACATGAAGGGGGAGAGAGTTTTTATGCTCGGTACAAGAAAGGAGAACAATCTTCAGCTAAAAGAACATCTAGGTGATAAAAGGATCGAATTAGAAAAATGCGGAAAAATTATTCTCGTACAAAGGGCTTGAATAAAGATTAAAAGTCATTGCTTGCGTTGGGATATAAAATTGTGACTTGGTCTGTGTTCTGTTTAGAGGACGTCAGTGTGGTGAATTGAAGCAAAGCTGACATCAACGCATATGAAAAAAGCCGAATGCAAAGAAATGTTTAATGTTTAATTGTAAAGATTACTTCCTTTATTATTCTGTTTCATTCGAACTGTTAAATTGTCAACAGTTATTAATTCTTAATTTTGTTTTACTGGCCGAATTTAAAGTTCAAACATCGACTAAAGTCTGTCTCAACTCGAATGTCACGTGAAATTTGCGATAACGCAAAATAACTCATGCAAAACAAATCAATTGCTGTTATTCGCGAGCATTTTCACGTGATATCTTATTTGAGACCAGGAAGATATAGACGGGAGAAGAATAGCGCACTAGCTCTTGTCTGTGATGTGATATGTGCCTCCTCCGCAGAGCAGCGCGCACTTTGCTGTCTATATCTATCTATATCTCCCTGTTTGAGACACACTTGCTTCGTTTTCTTTTCCTAAAATTTCTTTCCTGTCTAAGGATGACAATGCAATGATCAATTCAAGAATTAACGAACACTTCATTCCTCGGTTAGAAGGACTATGTAGTTACAGCTACAAACGACTTGAAAGACAGTATTAACAAATCCATTATGCTTCTAGTTGAGATAATGTTCTAATTTTTGCAATTCATCGATTTAAACTGCAATCAAAATTTAAATTATCGTTACCTACACGATAAACGAGCCGGATGCATGAAAGTAAAGTCTTAATGTACAAACTATAAGTTTTCAAATTCCTACATATCTCAACAACGTGTGAACTACTTCACACTCAAATGAACTGCNCTATTATTAATGGACTTTCATGGACTTTCATGGATATACAAACGATGCTTGGTACTCACAGGCCAGTCGCTTTAGTTTCTATACTTATGTTATCAGTTTGGACACTAGTTTTTCTCTACACAGCAACAGATAAATCAATCTCAGACTTCTCGGATAACATTGAAGCGCGGTTCAAAAGAATAAGGCCTCATAAAGTTGCATTCACAAAATGGACGATTCCATCGACTACACTTAATGATGATGGTGGTATGTGGCTTGATGGAAATGCAGTGGGTCATTTAGAAGCAGCTTCGAGTTTAAGTGACGAAGACGCACGGAGGAGAAGAGAAAAGATGTTTAGGAAATTCGATAAAATTCATGAAAAGGAAATAAATGAAAAAATGAAAGCAAGACGAAAGGAAATGTTTGTGAGGTTTGATGAACTTCATAAAACCCAAGAAAGCAAGCAGGAAAAACAGGGAGTTGATCGCCAAAATAATATCAAGGGAGTTCATTCTGCAAAGCAAGCACCACGTCAGCTTACTACAGCAGCTAAAATGATTCTGCCTGGCGAAGAAAATGATTTGAAGAGTATACCAAAATATAATGAAAATAAACCACTTCCAGTAAATGGTACAAATCGTAGACCTGCGGATGAGCTTGCTAAAGACATGAAGCATAAACGAGGCCATGGAATCAAAGCAAAAGATTCTCGAAGAAAAGCAATTGGTGATCGCAAAGAGAGAGCAGATGGTCGAACAAGTAAATACCACAAGGAACAGAACGGAATACAGCATCAGAGTAAAGAGGTGGATACGAAGAAGCAAGGCGAAAATAAAGAGAGTGGTTCGAGTCTTCAAAATGATAAAAAGAAAGTCACTGGCAGAGATCAGGGCGTGAAAATAAATCCAAATAAAGCCCAAAAGCCGCAACAAACGTTACTTGTTCGCAGGGATAATATGATAGCAGGTGAAGAAAGTATCGATAACGAATTAATCCGAGATAGATCAGTGATAAATGCAGGTAATGTAAAGAATAGTGTTAAAAAGAATAAAGATATTAAAGAAGATATAAAGGAAGCGTCAAAATATAAGGATGATAAAAAACCTTCTGACGAGCAATCTAATGCAAATCAAATTGATGACGAACAATCTAAAGAAAACAATGAAAATGAGAAGGTTGAGACCAACCTAGGAGAAAAGGGTCTTGTCGACAAAGCAAAACAAACAGACAATAGAAAAGACACAAAACCTATTGTCGAGAAAACAAAACAAAAAGAAAGGCGTAAAGACGCAAGGCGTATTGTCAACAAAACAAAACAAACAGATAATGGCAAAGACACAAGGCGCATTGTTGACAAAGCAAAGAAATCGATAGTTGAACACGTTGCAAAACAAAGTGAAACCAGCAAGAGTAATAAACTGCAAGAAAACATTGATGATGGTTACCACCATAGAAACAAAAGCGACAGAGGAATTGCTAGCGATATGGATACTCCTAAACATGTACAATCTAAGCAGAAAAGGGGGAAAAGTAGGAAAGTAAAGAAACATGAAGGGGGAGAGAGTTTTTATGCTCGGTACAAGAAAGGAGAACAATCTTCAGCTAAAAGAACATCTAGGTGATAAAAGGATCGGATTAGAAAAACGCGGAAAAATTATTCTCGTACAAAGGGCTGGAATAAAGATTAAAAGTCCTTGCTTGCGATGGAATATAAAATTGTGACCTGGTCTGTATTCTGTCTAGAGGACGTCAAGGTGGTTAACTGAAGCAATACTGACATCAACGCATATGAAAAAAGCCGAATGCAAAGAAATGTTTAATTGTAAAGATTACTTCCTTTATTATTCTGTTTCATTCTAACTGTTAAATTGTCAACAGTTACTTATTCTTAATTTTGTTTTACTGGCCGAATTTAAAGTTCAAACATCGACTAAAGTCTGTCTCAACTCGCATGTCACGTGAAATTTGCGATAACGCAAAATAACTCATGCAAAACAAATCAATTGCTGTTATTCGCGAGCATTTTCACGTGATATCTTATTTGAGACCAGGGAGATATAGACGGGAGAAGAATAGCGCACTAGCTCTTGTCTGTGATGTGATATGTGCCTCCTCCGCAGAGCAGCGCGCACTTTGCTGTCTATATCTATCTATATCTATATCTCCCTGTTTGAGACACACAAGCTTCGTTTTCTTTTCCTAAAATTTCTTTCCTGTCTAAGGATGACAATGCAATGATCAATTCAAGAATTAACGAACACTTCATTCCTCGGTTAGAAGGACTACAAACTACAAACGACTTGAAAGACAGTATTAACAAACCCATTATGCTTCTAGTTGAGATAATGTTCTAATTTTTGCAATTCATCGATTTAAACTGCAATCAAAATTTAAATTATCGCTACCTACACGATAAACGAGCCGGATGCATGAAAGTAAAGTCTTAATGTACAAACTATAAGTTTTTAAATTCCTACATATCTCAACANTTTTGCAATTCATCGATTTAAACTGCAATCAAAATTTAAATTATCGTTACCTACACGATAAACGAGCCGGATGCATGAAAGTAAAGTCTTAATGTACAAACTATAAGTTTTCAAATTCCTACATATCTCAACAACGTGTGAACTACTTCACACTCAAATGAACTGCATTTTAGTTACTGCATGCGCTGCTAAAATTTTTTCAGCGTGATTTTGACGTGCCTGTATGCGAATTTCACGACAGGCGCATGCGCTTATACCCGGACAAGGTGCTATTTTTCAAAACCCAAAAATCACACAAAATTTGCTTAAAAATTTATCAAACAATAAAAATGTTTGCATTTCTGAATTCACCATGAAAATAAGCTTCAAACGAGCTATGAACCAGCTTCCAGTTTGTTGTTGTTCTTAAACTATATTTGATATTCAGATTTTTGTGCAACAATAATAATAATACATTCTTTATACAGGGTGATTCAATCAGCTACAATACATTAGCTGCTATCAAGAGAAGCCCTGTTAATCCCTAAATATGGTACATTTGGATCAATTTCGTCCCAGTCCACCATTTTCGCTCAAAATTAACTTTTTGTGGTCCTCAATCCAACTTAAAAAAACATTCTTCAAGTCAGGTACAAGCCAGGTACATTCTCGAAGCGGAAACTGACCGGTTTCAAACGTGGCCTCGTTTTCGTTTTGCATTTTTTCTGTTTGTTCAAGTCAGGTACAAAGAAAACTGGTTTTATTTTCCTTCCGCAAAACATCATGAAATTTCAAAAAATCAGCATTCTGGGCCTACTGTTGCGGATGGATAGGGTATTCATGTGGATCGGTTGAAACGATTTAAAAACGATTGTGTCGATGTAGAAAACACTCTGAACGTTTAGGTGTGGGCAGGGTCCTAGTGAAAACGGTATGAAGCTAATATTTGTCTGAAGGAGCGAATGGAATCCTGAGTTTTTATGCAATTATAGAATTGTGAGCAATTTTGCTCCAGCATATATCATTAAACTACATTCGTGTAGGCATCAATGCAGCTTATGTTGTATATATACTATGTACTAAAAAGAACTTTACAAAAAGGTCACCTCAAGAAGTCATGTAAAGTTATGTATGCTCAAGTCATGGAGGTAGTAGGTAATAATGCAGGAGCTGTCGTGTGAATGATATTTGCTTGATGCATCGTCCTTGCCTTGAAGAAGTAAAGCTACAAGAGAGGAAAAAACCATTTCTTCTAAGATAACGTAAAATTAATTTAAAAGGACCATTCTGATACATTGTTTACATGAAGCTCGGCTATCTTTATTGAATTGAGTTGTTTGATGCTCAACTACAAGTCAACCGAAATTTCTGATTGGCACTATTTCATACAGAGGACATGTCACTAACTTTATCAATCCGTGCTCGAAAATCAGACTTGGGATAAAACGAAGCCATTACAAAGCATAGCGTCGCACTGGGACAGCTGATGGAGTTTGTGGCACTGTTTAGAAAATTATCGTCGAAAAGGCTGGTTTCTCACAGCTTTCTTGGACTAAATTTATGACTGGCTACTGACAATTGCTACCTACCTTTTCCCTACTCACTATCACGAGGAAGATTTACCCGAAAACAAGATGGCGGCGTCACGTTTTCAACGCTGCTGTGATGTCATGCCGTCTGTATGAATTCCATTTGATGGGCTACCTTTATTCTTATTCTAATACATAATTACCGAAACTGGCGGCGAGAAACTTTTAACCAAGATGCATTGCGTTCTTTAATCCAATCCCATAAAATCGTTAAAGATCCTCAATAAGAATGCAATGGATCTTGGGAAAAATTTCCTCACCGCTATCTTTAGTGCATCCTCTACTATGGCCTGGCCTACAGAGAAGCCCTTCTCGTGTTATAAGTTTCTAAGGCTACGCTGGTTCAACACAGCTTACAAAAATACGACTAATGCGGACCGCCCGAGAACCAAGGAAAATATTTAACTGGCGGTCGATGAGCCGTATTTTTGAACACCATCTAATAAAAATAATTTGACTTTTTCATCAACGTTTTGCCGCAAATGTAAATTTAAGATATACAATTCACTGCCAAATGTAAATTTAACATACTGTTAGATGATGTTAACACTTTTTTTAAAAAGGAAAGAAAACACTAGGAAACATTCAACGCATAAATCTAGCAGTAATATTTGTTCTGTGTGACTCAACCATCTGTTGAAACTAAATACAAACACATCATTCTAATTTAGCTGTTGCCTCTTCTTTTAGCGCGACAAATATTGAAATTAGTCAGTTTGCTCGTTTTATGAACGGCTATTTTAAAACATATGAGTCAAATCTTAAAAAATAATGGTGTCATGAATGGTTATTACATCTTTACTTGGATTGAATGAATTTTAAGGAACTATCTGTACTTTACTGTAATATTGGTAAAAATTTGTACTAAAAGATAGATACTATAAGAGTCGGGTGCAAAACAAACGAAAACATTTCTTAGCACAATAAGGCCTTTCAATCTTATGTTATCATCAGCGTGTGATAGCTATAATGCAGTAAAGAACTATATGTACTTTACTGTAGTAGATCTTTTGGCTCTTCTACAAAAGAGTCTAGATCGAACTATATTATTATACACACATTTTCATTTCCCTTGAGGGTTCGAGATAGCGGGGTTCAAGTCTAGACTCAATACATGCCGTAGTTTCACTCTTTGACCGAACTGATACCGCTACAACTACTGATACCTCATTGCAGCGACAACAACACCATCAATTCAATTCAATTCAATTCAATGAGGCGAGCGTAGGTTAAGGGTTTTATGCAGTGAGGCTGGTTCAAGTCGTTGAACTGTATATCATTTCTATTTGAAGAAATAAATGCATACCTTGAAACCAATAGCCAGAGCACAATGAAGCAGGATTATTGTTGTTAGTGTTGCAATAAGTATCTGCCGAAAAAAGGAGTTGCAAATGATTATCCGAAGAAAATATCGCTCGCTCTGAAGTTGAATAGGAATTTACAGCATCATAAGCATAGTGACTTGTGAATGTGTTGCATTCCACAAGATTAAAAATTCCACTGACTGGAAACTAACCTAAAGTTCCTGGCCAAGCAAGAAATATTGTTCGCCAAAAACATTTGAGATTGCTTTCCAAGCAAAAGGTTTGTCCGTTTGGCGAGGTTGGAAAAAAATTACTTGGCAAGCATAATTAAGCAAAATTAGTTAGGCCATGTTTTTGAACAAGTTAAGTTCCATAATATTTGCTGCTTGTCAGAAGCAAGAGACGTTTTCAGGCAAAGATTTTGTGACCTGAACACACGGATAATACATTTTCCATGGCAAGCAAATCTCACAAGTTTATCAAATAAGATTGCTCGTTTCGCGGGGGCATAAAACAATGACAAAAAAAGGCTCTCGATCACACTAACTTGTCGCGGTAGTGGGGCAAACAGAATGAATTGAAACCATACGGGCCTAGAATAGGTAAACCTACCAATGATTCGCAAAAAGATGCTGCACACGCTTTCCTCATAAACTAGCAATAACAATAGTCAGTGAGTGAGGCGTAATTTTGGTCATGGTTTTATTCACGAAAGTGGTTGTACAATTTTTCCTTTAGTTTCATTCCACGTTTCCGACGTTTACGGTCACTGAATTGAGCTGCGTGACAAATTGGTATATTGGCTTTTAGGGCAATAAAAACAGGACTTNCGGGGGCATAAAACAATGACAAAAAAAGGCTCTCGATCACACTAACTTGTCGCGGTAGTGGGGCAAACAGAATGAATTGAAACCATACGGGCCTAGAATAGGTAAACCTACCAATGATTCGCAAAAAGATGCTGCACACGCTTTCCTCATAAACTAGCAATAACAATAGTCAGTGAGTGAGGCGTAATTTTGGTCATGGTTTTATTCACGAAAGTGGTTGTACAATTTTTCCTTTAGTTTCATTCCACGTTTCCGACGTTTACGGTCACTGAATTGAGCTGCGTGACAAATTGGTATATTGGCTTTTAGGGCAATAAAAACAGGACTTATTTGCTATGACGCAATTACTCTCTTGTTGAGGCCAGACGCAGACAAAAGATCAGATGACATCGGCTATTGTTCCCTGAGTGTACATCCTTGCAGATCAAATCTTACAACGAGCGCGCAAAGTATTATGGTTGGTGGAAAACGAGGCTATTGGACTACAGAAAAACCCCACACAACCTCATTGATTACGCTTCGCGAATCAAAAAGTACTCTTACCTTTTTGTTGTCATCTTCAACCGCTCGTAAGAACGTGAGAACTAATACTGAACCTAGAAAAAATGATAACTGAAGTGAAATGGTTCTGTTATTCTTTTACAGTACTGCAGAAAGTCACATAGCAATTAATATTTGAAAATCAATGCTATTGTTGTGATAACCTACAACGCTAGCTAGGACTAGACTGACGACGTGATTCCTTGTATTCGTTCGATGTTTTCAATCTGATGTTTTTATTTTCTCTCGTACAAGTTTCTCTCATCAGTTTGGAGCCATAAACATCATTCTATTCAATGCGGAAAACTGAGACTCATGTAATCAGTCTAAGCTAGGACATGAATTTTATTTCAGGCAAAGAAAAACTACGGAGCAAAAACGAAAATTCTACCTGAAAGAACAACACCAACTGTGACAAGTGTCCATCTGAGCCAATCTTGAGGCAGCACCCATAGAATCTGAAAGCCGATAGGAATAACTTAATAATCTTTTCTCTGTAAAAACAGCCACGAACTTCAAAATTAGTTTTATCGTTGACAGAACGGAGTCATAATAAACCATTGCAAGATCTTGAGCATAAGGACCACCATGAACATAATCTG
>REGM01000001.1:2305340-2325517 GCA_004194415.1 Aurelia aurita | reverse complement strand
GTCTTGCAACAAGCACAGGTGACATTCGTCTTGCAACACATAATCAACGAATTTTTTCAAAATAATTAATATGTCAAATTAAAGCTGAAATTCTCCCGTTTCTTATGGTGTAATTTTATTCTGAGTTTGTTTGGTTTTGGAAGGGTGGTTGATCCACGAGGAAGGAGCACAGGTGACATTCGTCTGTGGCATTCGCTTTTTTTCAAATTATTCCCCCTTCCTCTTGGATCAACCAGCCTTCCAAAACCAAACAAACTCAGAATAAAATTACACCATAAGAAACGGGAGAATTTCAGCTTTAATTTGATATATTAATTATTTTGAAAAAATTCGTTGATTATGTGTTGCAAAACGAATGTCACCTGTGCTTGCACTATGTGGATAGTGCAAAATAAATTTCCCTGCGGCAGAAAATTGCATTGCCAAGGATAGTAAACTTGTAAAATGGGCATAAATTTGCGTGTATTGTGATTTTTACGCAACGTGATTGGCCCAACTTGTCTAGTAATCAGCCAATGAAAATTTAGTGCCTACAAGTGCAGCACAGCTTTTGCCAACTTTTAGTGACATGACGTTCAAAGACCTCAGAGCGATGGCATTTATTGCTAAGTGTAGTAGCCTCGTGCAGGCATTCCAAAATATAAAATTTGATGCAAAAAGCTGCGACACTCAACCAAGGGATCGCACCAAACATATTTGTTGAAGCAGGCCAGGAACGGGCAGCATTACTGCTGATTGACAGTTGAGAACCGCAAAGTAAGTTATTTATTATTTATGTATTCATCAAAGCTCACTTTTCCGTTTTAGCAATGTTTGCTTATTAAAGAAATACAGGCGATCGTAACGATCAGATCTTTTGGGGTTTGGAAACCGACGTGATTTGAACGTTGATTCTCAGAGGCCTAAATTTTTTGGGTGAGCCAGCACAGACGAGGTTCTGGCGCCCAACTTGTTTTTGCATGTAGAAGCTAACGAATGCTTTGCTTTAGTATCAAAGAATATTGAGTACATGTGAGAGATTTTGTTGATATTATTCAAAGTGTTATGCGATGATTTCATTATGTTATGATCTTTCTCTGCATCATTTGAGATTTGAGCAAAACCAGACAGCAGATCAACAAACGTCCTATCTGGCTTAAAGTTTTCTGCATAATGAAATCAACTTTTTCTTCGCTTTCAAACGTGTCTTTGAAGAACAATGTCTAGTGAATGTGATAGATTTTATTCACATATTAAAGATGCCATTGTTGCAGACGTTTGCGATGTCGATTTATGTCATGTCCTGCTACATGCTATGCTGTGCTTTGCTCATTGATGGTTTGTTGTGGGAGCTAAAACTGAGCTAAACTGACCACAAAGGAGGAAAATAGTGATTCTTTGATCCTGAAAGTTTTGATCCTGGGTAACTGACTGAATTTGATCTAACTTAAGTGGAAGAAGCTCAGTTCAGTTATCATTTTAAATTCCTATATAAAGAATATTAGAAAAGCAGATTTTTTTATAATAGAAATTACAAAATTACACACAAAATTGAAAAGGTGAAGTCCATTACGCCCAGACTGCATTCTTTGTTTCTTGCGCGGAGAATTGTGCAGATGAAAACAATAGAAGAACAAAAGGTTGTATTGTTTTCTCGAAAATTGCGCAGAGAATATGTTCTCCGCGAACGGCAAAAAAAATGCAGTCTGGAATTACGCTTTATTTTTCATAGGCTAATTTCTATTTTTGAGCACATTTTTTAATTTTTGATCACAGAAAGCTATTGTTTTTGTTTGTAATAATAAATCCAGATAAACAAATTCAGTTAGTCACACAAATATTGACCTTATGATGTCCACCAACTAAACTGAAATCAGATAATGCAAAATATTTGTTTCGTCTAACTAACGTCTACCAAAGGGTATATCAATCGCTGGGGATCCTCTGCCAAATTTTGGGTAGGGGTGTGCCACCACCATTTTCAAAATGGTGCTATTGGCTAGACCAATTTTTGTCAAAATGATTGGCTAGACTAATTTCTGGACGAAAAGTTGCCACAATTCTGCCTTCATTTGACCAAAATCTTCAAAATTTGGTGTTTTCTAGACACAAATTGCCAATATTTGGCCTTCGCTAGACCAAACTGCCAAAAATTATACCTTTGTCTGGACCAAAATTGCCAAAAGTATTACCCGTGGCTAGACTATAGTCCGAAAAGGTATACTCCCGAGGGTGGCACACCCCCAGGTACCCAGAATTCTTGTAAAACATACCTTTGTTTAATAAAAGAATCCCCCAAAATCTTAAAACTCGTATTGTTTTCAAAGAATCTCATGATGTAATGCATTTTTAAGGAGTGATCATCCCTCAAATAAACAAAAAACTTAAAATGATTACTCATAAATTTTGTCTCTTGGGAAATTGCATCATACATAGCAATCCAAAAAAGAAGTTACTGGAAGCTTATTGTATTTAGAGATATTTCAACAGGAATGGTTTGTCAGATATAGGCAATGTCATACTGTGTCTGGTTGAGTGTAGTGGGATAAAATGTCATATTACTGTTAAGTAGCTGAAGATGCCTCTTGAAGCAAAACTTTATTGATAAGTAAGGAAATATGAGCATAGGCCTCAAATATTTAAAAAGGTGGGTGTAGAATCCTATTATATACATTTTTTGTGAATTAAATATCTTGCAAGGAACTCGGGGTACTTTGCTGTAAATCTGTCAGGGAATTTTTTGATATCTTGTTTATTTTCAAAATGGCAGCATTAATGTATTTGAGGCTGTGACGTCATCAAATGTCTAAATCCTAAACCAGTAGAGCAACAGATTTCTGCTTGACACCATATTGCTTTCTCCAAGTAGGTATTCTACAGTACAGTCACTCTTTGCATTATGATATCAATTTGATGAAAATTTCACAGCCAAATTTTTACTCAAGATCTTTAGTGCTAAGCTATGGGAACTGTTAGAGGAAATGTTTAAGAGCTAAAAATTTCCAGGCTGCACGCAGGCTAAAAATTTCAAAATGCCAAGAGTGGGACAATGAACTAAAAGTATTTTGGACTGTGCAATATGTTGTAGTTTTAGAAAAGTATATGTTTTATTGTGTTCCACTTTTTCATTTTGCTTTATTCAAGATAACATCTAAAATTGTACACCGAAAAACAGCAAATATTATCCCTAGTCCATTCCAATTTTCTATCCTGTAGGTAAACCATAAATTTCTAAAATTCTGGCAGTATTTTTTCTTTCACGTTCGTCCTTGGAACTCATTATGTTTTTAATCAACAAAGTGCTGCATAAAAGCTTCTTTATAATCAAAGTACAGTTTGAGAAATTAAAACAGGAAGGTTTTGAGAGGTGAAAGAAGTTTTCTAACTTTTCTTGGTTTTGGAGTACAATAATTCCGAACCAAATAAGATATAAACTGCGTCTTTGCACTGTTGAGTCCAGAATTTATTCAGCGTTCAGGAAATGTGGTCAAGAAATGTGGTAGTTGTTCCTACAACAGTTTTTTCCGCCCTGTGTCCCTTTGAGCCAGGTTTTCCTTGTATCCCTGTGTCCTGAAAATTTGAGTTGCAACAACAACAACCGTCATGGGCATAGGGACACAGGGAGGAAAAAACTGTTGTAGGAACAACTACCGCGTTTCTTAACGCCCATGGACAAACGGTTGTAATGTGGTGATTTTCATCAGTGTTGCATGACAGTGTACGCCAGGGGTACTTGAGTACTATAATATCAATTGTGCAGGTATGGGCGCACCGAAAAATATTTTTCATTAGCGATAAGTTGATTCTAGAAAAAATTGGGGAAAGGCACATGGAGAAAGACAGAATAACATTTGAAAAGCTCAAGGCTAATTCTAGTAAAAGAAAACGTATGTTGTTAGTAATAGACCTTGAGCTTTTCTACACCTAAACTTTTGGTTTCTAGGGAGGGGGAAGAAAGGAACTCCCTTTCTCCCCCCTCCTCTGAAGTGACTAATCTGTATTTGCTATTTGTTTCCTTTCCTCTATATTTGCTACAGCTCTGTCTAAAAAATATGTGCCTTTTGTCTGCTTAAAAAGTTCTACCCATATCAACACGAATCGTAGCATGGAGCTTACATTTGAACATCTTAAGAATTTCTACAAAATTTAGAAAATTGTCGCTTGATTGAGACTCGTTTGCAGAAGATCTAAAAAGGTTCTCCCAAGAGTGCAACAGCAATGAACCATAATTTCGTGACACATTGTTTTGCATCAGACGAGAGAGGTTTTGGCTAGAATAGCTACAGAGATTACATCTCAGTTCAGAGAGCAATAAGCGCAGGCGTCAAGTCTTTGAAAAGTCTTTAAAAAGGCTAGTGTAAATGGCCATTACATCTTTCTTTTGATCGAATGGCTTGAAGAAATTTGAGCTAATTTGCTATAATTCTACGTTTGCACTTTCTGAAATCTCGAATATTTTCGAAATTACAGCGTATTTTATATTTCAACTCGTTTGAGGATGTATAAGCTGTTGTTGTTCTAAGAAGGGGCCGTTTAGGTGACCTGTAAGGTCCCATGACCCATATGGTATTCGTTTACTAAATGTGCCATTTTCCTCCCTGCTTTGCCGAATTGATAGGAGACCCATGTAAAGTCGGTTAAAGTAAACATGACATAATTTTACCATTAGAGTGGTGAGAGATCCGCATGTTGGGAACTTTTGTTTTTTGTCAATAAAGCGGAATTTTCGTCGATACCCTTCTTTGAAAACCTCGTAGGGAAATCCCCTTTGTCAACTGTCAGCATCGTTGTAGTTGCTGATTCAGCATATGATGCAAGAAAATAAAAAATCAAAGGAAGAAGTGTCAAGGAGCTACTTTGATTTCATTTGGTAGCAGCTGGTTTATTCATTATTATACAAGCTACTGTACACGAGCGAAGTGAGACGGAATAGTTTTTGTGCTGTCAGAGTATCAGAGGACAAAGAAAACTCCTGCACACGCTATCGTTCCTCTGGCTATACAATATCCACGCACGTGTCGAAATCATCAACTACAATAGGCTAATAATAGAATGCACAGACCCCTTCCGCGCGGGGCTTTTATCTCTTTAGGAAGGTCAAGGAAAAACAAAGTTTTAGAAATCAATAGCCTGCGCGCAGGCTAGAAATCAGTCGATTATTTGAATTTTAGTGTATTGTGAAGAGGAGAGGCGTTGGCACGTATTGTACGAGTACCCTAGTTAGGGTATGTTTGATTGGTAATTCCAAACCTACCAAATTCTGAAAACAGTAGACTTCGCAGAGACGGAAATACATTTCCCAATCAAACACAAAAATGTTTAAAACAGCAGGTTTCGGAATCACCACAGGGTTTTGCTAATGAAAACGAGGATCTCTCCAAAGTCTGCCAAACCTTCTGACTTTTGGAGCAGAAGGTTCAGAAGGCCTTCCAAACCTACCAAACCTACCGTTTTCAGAATTTTGGAGTCAATCAAACGCGAATTCCGAGTCTGCCAAGTCTACCGTTTTCAGAATTGGTACCAATCAAACACACCCTTAATGAAGGAGGACAAGGTTTAGCAGATCGAGAGAGGGTCAAGACGATGAATAGATCGTTTAAAAGGTTTGTAAGTTCACGTAAGAAGGGGAAAGGCGGAACATGGGAGGTTGTTCCAGAGAAGAAAGATCCTAGGGATGAAGGAGCTTGAGTGCAAGACAATGCAAATTCTTGTGTTAGTTACAGAGTTAGACAGAGAAGATCTGTTGGAACTGTTTTTTTTTTGCGAGGAAATGAGATGAGGGGTGGACATTCGGTTGACAAAGTTTGATAGATATGGAATGTAAACTTTTGCAACTCAAACGAATCATTCAAATGAATGGCTGTGATAACGATCAGCCCTCATTTATTTCAAATGCCGATATCAACGGTGACATACGTTTTGTCGAGCACCGATTGACCGTTGCAGCCAATCAGACGCGAGACAGACTGCCTTTAAAAACTTAGCTTAATTTTAAATATCTTCCATTTGCCTTTTGTGGTATTGTTCATTGTTATTATTGTTGACTTGTACTTTGTTGTATTGTTATTGTCTCTTGTTG
This sequence comes from Aurelia aurita, assembly GCA_004194415.1. Lineage (NCBI taxonomy): Eukaryota > Metazoa > Cnidaria > Scyphozoa > Semaeostomeae > Ulmaridae > Aurelia > Aurelia aurita. The sequence continues at coordinate 2,319,459 of REGM01000001.1, read as the reverse complement.
CATTGTCTATTAAAAATATTGTTGAATTGTAAGTACCATACGCAATGGGAGCAAGATGACCCTGAGTCCTCTCCCGTTGCGGATGGTACATAATAATGTAAATACGTTTTTGTTTAGATGATTTTATGGATATAAAAAAAAAAAAAAAATCATTCACTGGAATCATGCAAACCCACAGGTTAATTATCAAAATAATGAATGTCAAGCACAAAAGATGTGATTAGTCATGAAATCACGGTTTGATCACGTTAGCCAAAAATTAATATAATTCGTATTTTAAAACGAAACGATGGTTTTCATCAGAGAAATTCAAATTGCTAAACAATGGATTGATCAAAAATAATAATCTTCCAGAAGGATCTGCCCTTCAGGCCCCAAAAACAAAGTCTTAGGCCTTCTTAAACTGCTTGAGGCCTTAAGCATGATCTTTTGTTACAATTGAGCTTGTCTAGATCTTGCGGACGCAATCCAACCGAATCTAGCTAAGGAATTAAGATAATCCATGGCCTAACTATTATGAAGCATGAAGAAGGAGTCTCTTGCAATGATCTTTTTGCAGATTATGTTTAGATCTTGTTTTCGGATTATTGGTCTAAGCGATTGATCTGTGCTGTGTGTCTGGCTCTCGGTCATGTCTGAGTCTGGGTTTAAAATATATAGCTTGAAGGGAATATAAGCATATAAAAATGGCTCAAGCTACTTGCGGTCGAATTCTGGCCTATCAGATGTCAGTATTCCCTGTTGACGTAGACCAGTGCCCAAATATGGTTCGGCACGTGTCACGGCCTAATGTCTTTGCAGGGCTATTTTTATCGAGGGCTTATATATGCTTAGATTCCCTTTAAGCTGTGTCTGCAAGTGTTTACTGTAATATAACAATTCTATTTTTGTAAAAAAAAGAACTGAAAAAAACGTGCACCTTTTGAACAATGATCAAAATGTGATTATATTACCGATTATGAAAATTTCTTTGTGTGCATTTATGCCAAGGACCAAATTAGTTTGAGGCTCATTGCAAAGTTGTGAAATGGCTTTGAATTTGTAGGAATTTTTGCTTTCAGAAGCTACCTGTTCTTGAAGCGTATATAAGTAAACTCTGAAATCACAACGAATGATGTCTTTGATGAAGCTCTTGCGTGTGTCGTGTAGAACTCGAAGTTTCACATGAAAGCACAAATCGTCGATTTCTGGCTAAAACCATGTTTTGTAAAATATTATTACTCAAAATAAGGTTTTTATACCGTAATTTTATTGTCTCTCTACCGGAAGAACAAGATAACGACCACCTATTGGATTTTGACGATTTTCTGAAAAATGGCAGTATTTTTACTCACCTGGTGTACAGTAACGCTGTTTTAATGTTTGGCAAACAATGTCTGCTCGTTTGGCCAGGGCCTTACTGGACTTGCCCAAGTCGTCTTCTAACAGATACAGCCTTGGAACTTCTACTTCCTTTGGTGTCGAGACTATAGCCTTCCTTGGAAATAGAATGTGGCAGCTGTTACCGCAGAAGATAAAAGACTCTAGCACCCTTCCAATTTTTAAAAAGCAAATAAGGTGCTGGAATGGTGATGCTTTGCAAAGTATATGTACCACAGGTTGGGTTCATTAAGATAAAATTGTAGAGTATGTAAGATAGTAGCCCTTAATTAGCTGTAATTTTAGCTATTGTTTTTTTCGCCTACTGTAAATAAATGATGATGATGATGATGATGATGATGATGATGATGATGATGATGATGATGATGATGATGATGATCTTTCTGGTGGACGTATGTCTGGGTCATCAGGTACCTTTGAAGCATTCTCAATTTGATATTCTTTCTTTGTAGTAAGAGTTGGCCATTGCGTCCCTAAAGAAAAGAATGCAAGAGATAACCGTAAGTTCATTACATTTGTCGATTTTTGTCAGTTTGGGAATGTCTCAACAGCCGCGAAGCATTATTACATCACAAATTTTGCAAGAGCGAAACGATTTGGAACGGAATGCGCTATTTTCGTTTCGAGACGCCATAATTTCTCGAAACTTTGTGATATTTTGCATGTCTCTTGAACGGGCTTAAACCGTGCGTTTCTTTCTGACATTTATGATCACATGAGAAACTTAGTATAACAAAGAAATTAATATGTTAAGAATCTGTGCTTTTTGCAGTATGGTCCAAAACCAGGCAGCCCTTAAAAAAGCCAGATTGTCTACTTTTTAACCAAATCAAAAATATAAGCTACACTTGGGAAGATCATTTGGTCATGTCCTTGATCTACTTGAGACGATTTTTTTGGAACAACCGGTATAGAAGGTATCAGAGCTGAAACCCATTTCTTGTTTTCAATATAACAGTGTTAAATTGGGGACAACTGCACTTTACCGGACCAGATTTATGTCATATCTCTCAGGAACGAATTTGACCAATCCTAACTATACGCTACTAATCCTAACTAACCCATACCTTACCCTAATTAAACCCTAATCAACCCTGAATAACCCTAACTAACCCTAGCTATCTCTAACTTAAACCCTAACTAACCCTAACTAAAAACCCTTTTCCTAACCCTAACCCTTACCCCATGACACATAATGTACAGATATTGAAAGCTGGTCCGCTAAAGTGCAGACTAGCCTTAAATTGTTACAGAATATTATTTTATTGTTTATGTAATATCTTGTACATGTCGAATCTTGTTTTGATGATCTTCTCAGTATGCTACTTCATATTGCTTCAGGTTTGTCTCTGATGTTATATTTTGATCAACCAAATTCTATTTTTATCATTGGATGTAATGTGCCAAATTGGCACACGTAAACATTGGATATGAGATAAGTAAAGCCATCGGCAACTTTATGGTCAAGGAAAGGAGGTATATATTATTAAGAGAATCTATTGTTCCTTGTCATTTCATTGCATTGGTGTTACATTTATTTTTATAAGGAATTCTTTCCGAGAAACCAAAATCTCAGATCCCCATCACATTAGACAGTTTCAGCAACCACGACGGCAAATGCAACGCAGTGTTGCATTTGTTTTCGAAACTCCTGCTTCAGTGGTTCCTCTTTCTTCTTTCGAATTTGCATCCCTTGAGAGACTACGAATTTGTCCTTTTCAATTGCATAACTGGTGGTGTTGTGGCACAATGGTGTAATCCTCTGACTTTGCAGCCAGAACAGTCAGGCGGACAGGGTTCGATCCCACGTAGAGCCCCACCATTTGGGCGTCATTACAAGGGGTCGTGGACTCGATTAGGTCTTCTCTACTTCTGGGACCCCAGCGCTTGGCGCTAAAAAACGCAACTTCACTTCACTTCACTTCACTTTCATCAACTTGAAAATCCCATTTCTGTCGTTTTGGATTTCAGATCTAAGCCTCCGAAATAGAACTCACTCATTTTAAATGTTAATTTTGAAGAAAAAGGATGGTTGTTGGGAATTTAATTGAAGAAGGAGGTTTCGTCTTGGCTTTTTGAATAAAATGTAAAAGGTAGCAGACAGGAAACAATACTTGGTTTGCAAGATACGAGACGACGTTCTGGCTATTATGAAATTGGAATACGGGAAATAGATTATTTCTTTCAGAACTTTTTCATTCAGACTAGGAAATCCACAGCATATTTTGCTTGTTGCTTGTGCCGTGTTATTCGGTGTTACTTGAGTGATGTTTAGACATCGGCGTAGTTTCATAAAATTCCCCTTCAAATGTTCATGAAGGCAGGGGAGATCCCCGCCGCGCCGATGTGATTTCTGGATCAGACAAATGAAATATAAGCGGCAGAAGTGTAGAAAGATCTATCCTTCTTCTTTTGATATTTTATGCTATATTTTAAACATGAATATTGTTAACAATTTCGACAAATCCAAACCCCTTGAAAAACTATGATGAGACCAAGATGTGTGTAGATGCATACATTCCTTCTTTTGGGATGAGTAGATTTATCCTCCCTCTTTCGATATATACTCATGTTTCTCTTATAAACCCCTTTTCAGTCACACCACGAGTGAGTTAGCTACATCCGTTAGCTTTCAAGGCAATTTGTAGGGTCTGGTTTGTTTAAATTCGTGGCCTGACTAGTCGACTGTGGAAGTCCTTTGTCTGTGATTGCTAATTGCTTTGTACTTGCATGTCAATCAAAATCAACGGATGGTATTGTTTCACAAGCTACCCAGGTTTTGTAGAGCAAGGTTTCACTTCGCTGTTGGTTCGCTACAGAAGACAATCTGCGTATTGATCACATTCAACTACATTCATTTTTTTATAAGAAACATGGCTCTTTGCTTTGTTGTAGCGTTTCATAATTTTGGGCCAGTTCTTACAGTAAAAGTTTCTTGTAGAGTTTCTTAATTTTTCATAAATTGAAAATGTTATTTGGGTTGGTAATACACCTTTTGTTTTGAAATACTTTGCAACCCAGGTGAAAAAAGTTCTTAACTTCGAATTGACCTCTGATTGCTTCTGGTAGAGTTTCTTAATTTTCCGGAAGAGACCACCACAGTTTCTTATAAGCGGTTTCTTATAAAAAAGAGTGTATTCTCGTCACCAGGCCTTCGGGAATTTCGGAAAGTTTCGGAGCTATTGGTAGTCCAAAAGGGCGCATGTACAGTGTTATTGTTAATGCGACGACCTTTCTTTCTGGAAAGAATTTCGAAACACTAGACGTTGTTTTGAATCGTGAGTCAAGCTAGGCTTAAGCACGACATTCTATCCCTCTTCACTTATGTTTTGGTTTAAACACGCGATCGGCGGAAAAGTGATATTTTTGTTTTGGTTAGATTCTTGGTAGCTGCGTGGCCGGTTGCTTGGCAAGACGCCAGTTAGGCTCTTATTTGGACCAGGACTGTATTGATTGACTTGTTGGCGTATGTGCTTTTGTTTCTTGATGCATGTCAACTTTACCTCAATGCGACATAACTTTAAAACATAACTTTAAAACAAGGAAAAAACTTCAGTGCTTATGCATTATTTTGTGTTTGCCAGTTGAAGTAGAGGTGAAGTAAGAAGTTGAAATAAAAATATAATAGATTTTCAAACCAAAGCTATAAACCATGTTGTCAACTATTTGGAGGCAGAGTTGTCGAACTGCAGTTGGGACTGAGGTTTGTTTTGACGTAATGTTTTGTCAATAATTTGTAGTTGTTCTTATTAATGTACGTTTCTCTCCAAGAAGTGCGCGGATCTCTTAAAACTATCGAAGAACACAAATTGCCTATCTAAACTAGGGTTCACATCAGAAAATAGAAGTAACAAGCAAGAAATATACGGGACTGGGTAAAAGAGAAAATAATGCTGGAGAAGTAGGGAGATGCTTGGAACTGTGGCTAATTAATTTTAAATCTGTATTTGAACGCTAACTTAAAACGTAATTTGAAATTGGTGAAATTCTAGATCTTCGTCAAAATTGTGCGTGTAACGGTTCTTGTTTATTCAATTAGATTATTTGTTATCCGGGTGATATTTTGAGTTATTCTGCTTCAAGTTTAAATACGATAAGTGGTAGAGGAGGATAAGTGATTTTGCTCAAGATGCAGGTCCTACTGTTCTCCGACGAAACTTTTGCGATTGAGCATAATGGTGGTATCAATTACTAGCGACTTGTCTTACTGGTGACTCGTCGTATGGAACAATCAGGTGCGTTTCAAATTGGTATATTGGATTTAGGCGATTAGCAATAGGACTGCACAGTTGCTGTTGTTGACATAACGCAGTTGCTATTGTTGCTAGCATTTGTTGACTGCTTTTGTTTGTGCTCTTTCCGGTGTGAAATACCACGATACAATATTGTAACAACAGAACTCCACCGTTACAATGGAATAGCGCTCTGTTGTTGCCAATATTTGTTGACAGCTGTTGTTTTTCCGCGATATCGGTAAAGATGGCGTCAGGGAATTCTTACCATGATCCTTTGCGTTCCATGATAAATCGACCAATCAAATCAATCGAAATTCTTTCAGACGCAAAGGATCATGGTAAAAAATTCCCTGACGCCATCTTTAGCGTAATCTTCTTTAGGAAAGATTATAGACTGCTACTGCGCAGCAGTTACGTTTTTAGAAATTATGGCGATCATTCCAAAGGCAACAAAACTTCTTTAATCCGTGACCGTTCCCATGTCCTTTATCTGTTTATGTTCTTTAGTTACCAGAGCCCTGTAGTTATTTAAAGCAACTGACATTATCCAATTTGCTCTGGAATGTTATTTTTGTATTTGCGAGAGGATTTTTAATCATGAAATTTAAGCTTGCTATTTTCAAAAGTATTGGATTTCCAATGTGTTAACCATTGAATATTTTCGCGTTAACCTTTCTTGGAAGTGTCAGGATAGGGTTACGGGTCACAAGGGTGATCTACGCAAATTGCGCAACGTATCAGTTGCCATTAAGTGGAGAATAGAAAGTAATCAATCGTCTTATTTATTTTCATCTCTGAAAGGAACCATTATGGAAGCAAGGTTTTTTCTTGACCTTTTTTATTCTATCCTTGCAATCTGAACTGAGGGGTGTGTTTTTTTTGTTCTCCTTTGGTGTTTTATTTTCTGATATAGTTATTGTATGGTTTTATTGTATTTTAGCCTCGTAATGGTTTTATTGTATTTTAGCCTCGTAATAATTTACAAATTTGTAATAGACCTTTTAGCTATTCTACCATGGGCGGTAGGAGACGCGTGGATTGCTTTTTGAAAAATCTTGTGGTCATAGGTTGGGGTTATTAAGATTAAATTAGCCGCGATGTTTTTAGAGCGGCTTCCTGTTATTTTATAGCCACTTACGGTTGACCCGGCAGACACTAATCTGCTCATCGACTTAATCTAAAGAGAAAGATCAAAATATCAAAAAATTTCCACGACAGATTTACGGCAAAGTACCCTAAGTTCCTTTCAAGCCATTCAATTCAAAGAAAATTGTAATAGAATTTTACACCCACCTTTTTAAAGATTTGAAAGATTTGAGCCTATGCTTCTTTGGTTAAAATTAGGTTTAGCTATAACTCATTTCAAGCGAAAGATTTGATCAATAAGCTATGAAGAAATAAATGGGTTTCGATTTATTGAAAAGTTTCCAAAACGTTTTTGTCCGAAGTTGTTGTCCGGAACTTTTCCATCCGAAATATTTGGATGTTGATGTATATCATTATTGACGTCAAAGTCATGTTTTAGACTTCCCTATTTCATGCCATTTTAAACTTGAATTACAGNATTTACAAGTTTGTAATAGACCTTTTGGCTATTCTACGTGGGGCGGTAGGAGACGCGTGTATTGCTGTTTGAAAAATCTTGTGGGCATAGGTTGGGGTTATTAAGATTAAATTAGCCGCGATGTTTTTAGAGCGGCTTCCTGTTATTTTATAGCCACTTACGGTTGACCCGGCAGACACTAATCTGCTCATCGACTTAATCTAAAGAGAAAGATCAAAATATCAAAAAATTTCCACGACAGATTTACGGCAAAGTACCCTAAGTTCCTTTCAAGCCATTCAATTCAAAGAAAATTGTAATAGAATTTTACACCCACCTTTTTAAAGATTTGAAAGATTTGAGCCTATGCTTCTTTGGTTAAAATTAGGTTTAGCTATAACTCATTTCAAGCGAAAGATTTGATCAATAAGCTATGAAGAAATAAATGGGTTTCGATTTATTGAAAAGTTTCCAAAACGTTTTTGTCCGAAGTTGTTGTCCGGAACTTTTCCATCCGAAATATTTGGATGTTGATGTATATCATTATTGACGTCAAAGTCATGTTTTAGACTTCCCTATTTCATGCCATTTTAAACTTGAATTACAGGCCGTAGCTTATAGACAACATTTTTTATAACTCCTATCGACCAGTCATTCTGAGAAATCATCTATCAATATGATTGACACTGTTGATCGACAGCTTGTCTGTCAAAGAATGATGGGTCAAAGGTTGACATATAACACTTTGCTCTCTCGTTTCTTGATAAAGGATTATTAGCTCGAATTTTGATTGCATTGCGTGTGTTTTGAAATTTGATAGCACACTCACAGGAGAGGACTGGGCCAAAACGCGATGATATCTGACAAATAATAACAAAGACATGTGACATGTATGTTTTTATTTCTAAGTGCGCAACATATAGTTTGGTTTATTTTTCGTAGATCAGTGGGCTGACAAGGGCAAAAATTGCTGCAATGGCTCAAAACTCAAATGGCTCTGAAATGAACTACTTGCCTTTGTCACAAGAGGATTTTCAGCTGCTGCAAGGAAGCTCGGATGGGTGAGTTTTTTTTGTAATTTTAATTTTCTGTTTTACCAGTTCTCTGTTTAACCTGTAGGCCCAGTGTGGGCCTAAAGTGTTATCAGTAAAGTGTGTGCATTATTCAATTTTTTCACGTCATTCACACCAAATTTTGACAACCAACAGACCTCTAGGCTGGTTTTAGTTTTTTATTCAAATTGAACGAGGACCGTACGCTGGAGCCTCGTGTGCATGATGAATTTTCGTGACAACGTTATTCGTGATACTGAATCGTAAAGAGCGTCCTTTTTTTATTGAAATCGTAAAAAGATGTCAGGAATCCACTCTCTTGTCACGCTAGTGACGATAGATTGATGTTTCATTGTGTATTTTGCAAGCTCCACCTTCGTGGAATTTATTCTTTATTTTTGGATTTTGCCTACCTATGTTTTAACCTTTCCATCGTTAGGATTTTTGTTTTCGTCACGAATGTGGGCCTTTTTGAAGGCACCAATGCAAGTTATAATTTGTGTGTGTTGAGAATCAAATACAGCCAATTTATTTTTGGACGAATGTAGGATTCATTATTTCATGTTAATTTCCAACAAGGGACAATTCCCCCACTTCTTTCAGAAATATGTACCCATTTATGTATAAGAGGGGGGACTACCTTGGCATATTCATAGCGATTCTTGTTAATTTGTCATGTCGTTTGACTTCTAAGAAGCTAGAAATATAAGGAGAGGACCTTGGTAAGTGACTAGATATTGAGGTCGAGAACATCCGCTATGAGGCAGACTCTTAGGTGATTTTTAGGCCTTTTTTCACTTCTTGTTAATGCTAAATTCCTGTCCATCGATAATATCATAAAATCTAGTCATTCCAAGCGATGCACCTGCCATCATTTAAGGAGAAACCCTATGTCCCAAGACACGAGCGCTTTTGCCGACTTTTTGGTCATATTTTCATTCAAAATCAGACTTTAGTAACTTTCTTCCTACTATTAACCATTATGTAAAAATTGGGCCCTAACGTTAAAAGCATTGTATTTTAGCAGATAACAGCCATTTTTCCACAAACGTTTTTCCCTGAAACCGGTCTTCGTGGCGATTTTTTGCAAACTTTTATCGAAAATGTTTAGCCCCTTGGAAAAACGTAGGGCCATAAAAATGCAGCTCTTACCCTGTTTTACTTATTAAGTGTCATAGCTGTGATGCATCAATACAACGTTAAACTAAAAGCACAATATAGGCCCATGCCATATAATGCTTACAATACGGACAGTCTTATGTTAGGAGTAAGAAGCTTTGATATGCTAAACTTTGTCTTCAATTTAGAACGTTATTTAGAATGTTCAGTCAGGTTGTCAACTTTTCTTTAGAAGTCATAATTGGTTTACTGCAAAGTGTAATCTTTTCAGATGGCTTTATTTTATTCATACATGTATAGGCCATTTTCGTTAAATTTAATTGGTGTAAGAACACAAGAGGTTTCTCTGTGTTAATATGATTTTAGTTGGGACTGTCAACTTAACAAGAAAAGCTGTACTTTGTTGCTGCTAAAGGAGTGGGGAATTCCCGTCTCTAAATAGAAAGTGATATCAAGGATTTATCGATGACAAAAAAAACAAATAAATACAAAGTTATGTTTATATAAAAAACAGGGCTCTTAGATACTGGAAAGACTTTAACTTTCGGCGTCTAAGTATATCCTTGGGGTGAAATCAACAACTTGCACCGACGCGGTTTGTGGTGAATTAGACCGAAGTTCCCTTCAATCGCATAAACTCATTTCCATTCTGAAATTCTTTGCTAAATTACAATTACTAAATGACTCCGAACCACATCGTTTCGCCTGTAAATCCTTTCGCTTTCTTTGTGAAGCTGCAGATTTAGGCTTTGTTTATTGGGTTTCAAAGGTACGTGAATTGCAAGCTAGATATGATATTCTACCAAGTGATAACTTTTTTGCTATCAAATCAAAGGTCAGATGTTTCTTTGAAAGTTCTACCTTAACTAACCTAGATGACCATCATGTACAGAATAAAAAACTGTGCACTTATGCTCAAGATAAAATTGGTTTTCAAGTTCGAAACATACCTAGATACAATTAATGACTTGAAAACAGGCAAGGCTTTTCAAAATTAAGAATGAGTGCGCATAATCTTGAAATAGAAGCTGGAAGATTGGCAAAAATAAGATACCAAGATCTGAAAGGTACTGCAAATACTATCTGTCAAAAGGAAAGCAGGTTCTAGGTGTTTTTAGCTGTTTTTGCGACAGAATTTGTCAACATTTAGGCCACTTTGAAAAACAGAAAGAGGGTAAAGAAATTATGGCCATTTTCCTGAACTCTCATGAGTCCCAGTTGCAATGGATTGCAGGCCGGCATTACGTCGATAAGAGGAACAGGAACAAGGGAATCAGGTCTGACATTTCTACCACAAGCTACCATTACGAATTGTCGGAAAATGTCATCTTTAAATTGATAAATTTGTCTTAAAGCCATTTTTACATATCTGTTGCCATTGGTAATTATTTTCCAGCAATTTGATTCATAAATGTATTACTGTTTAAACAGCTCATGCAATATTGCAAAATCAAAACTATATCACGTATCCAATGCATGCAGACGGAAGCCATGAAGAGATTGATTCTAGTCATGATTATCTTTTTAAGAAGAGCTATTTCATCAGCTGTTATTAAATAAACATGAAGACACAACACAGGCGTTCATAGTCTCACAAAGCCACAAAGCTAAATTCTCTTCAATCATTTACAAGATTTTTTAGTTTTCAAATGAATAAAACAATTAAAAAATGTCTTTTGGATGCTTGAAATTTGTAAGTATTTGTTACAAGGCGCCTAAATCACTTATAATGTCTGCCATTTTCGGTTTCTAGGTAAGAATTTAATCCATTTATATCCAAAAGTTTTATCATTATTCTTTGTTAGTATTAACTGTTGACAAAATTACCTGTTTGGAAATTAGAAGTAACAAAACGTCAAAGACAATTGACGGAGATATATGGCAACTTCAGTTTTATTCAATCTGAATATAGCCTATTGTATTTGAGGATATCTAGATATTATCAAAAGAACGAGACAAATAGAGGCACACGGCCTTCTTTTTTTTCTATTTTTAAACAAGATGCTGTGTATCCGTCAATTGTCTTTAAAGTATATGAACGGAGATATAGCGATCTAGTCTAAACATAGCACAAAAGAATGACACGCGCCACTTATGTTCCCATTGTTTTCATCGATCTAGAGCATCAAAAACAATAGGTTATATTTAGATTGACCCAGTCCTCCTAGCTATGCTACTTTTAACTCCGTTGATTTACTTTGACCTTTTTTATTACGCTTTTCCCATATGCAAATTGATGCATAATTTTAAACAGAAATAACGTTTTAATGCATCACATTTACAACGCAGAGGAACATGCTGCCAAATTATTCTAAATTTGTTATACTAAAAGCAATCCACGCGTCTCCTACCGCCCATGATTTATGTTCCTATTGTTTTGATCGATCGAGAAAATCAAATACAATAGGTTATATTTAGATTGACCCAGTCCTCCTAGCTAAGCTACTTTTAACTCCGTTGATTCACTTTGACCTTTTTTATTACGCTTTTCCCATATGCAAATTGATGCATAATTTTAAACAGAAATAACGTTTTAATGTAGACTGATTACAGTGAGTCCCATTGTTATCGCTCACCAAAACGAGACTACCACCTGCCAAACCGAGACCGCTCAAACTGCTCAAACAAGCTAGACTCAAACTAGTTGTAGCGAAGTATATCAGTTCGGCGGAGGAGCGAAACTACGACATGTAATCAGTCTAGTTTTAATGCATCCCATTTACAACGCAGAGGAACAAGCTGCCAAATTATTCTAAATTTGTTATACTTTAACTAGGCATCCGGAACATACTCCATTTCGTAAAAATGCTTGCGACGGAGATATAGCGATCTAGTCTAAACATAGCACAAAAGAATGACACGCACCACTTATGTTCCCATTGTTTTCATCGATCTAGAGCATAAAAAACAATAGGTTATATTTAGATTGACCCAGTCCCCCTAGCTAAGTTATTTTTAACTCCTCCGTTGACTTACTTTAATTCTCGACTTTTAACATCGTTTTCATCTTCGTTCCTGGCTATGTTTGAAAAAGTTACAATTTAAAATTTACTTTAGAAGCAGATTTATCAATCTCTCTCTTTCTGGGTTGTTGTTTCTTCCATCTGTTAAAGAGAATCTAAGCATATGAAAGTGGCTCAAGCCACTTGCGGTCAAATTTTAGCCCATCAGATATCGGTATATAGATCAATTGCCCAAATGTGGTTCGGCGCGTGTCAAGGTCTATTGTCTTTGCACAGCTCTGTTTATCAAATGCTTGTATATGCTTAGGTTCCCCTTAGGGTCTAAATTTGACTTCATTATCGGAATTGATTAGCTGAGATAAAATCCAAGTCGATTTCGTAAGTTTTTTGTTGTGAAGATGCTGTTTCACCTTTGACTGTCAGTAGTTTTAATTCTGAAAAAATTCAAGCAGTCGAAATACACCCATTTGTTTTGACTCCAACAGTCATGCGGGATAGCCTTTTGTATTATCTTTATTTCGCAGCATTTAACCGCTTGTGAAAAACGCCAAACAGTTGTCTGGAGAATGTGGGACCTGGGATGCTCTCAGTGTTTTTTGTCAAAGAAGCACGAGAGTCCATCCATGTGCGTCTTTCAAACTTAGATTTGATTTCAGACACTGCTCAGCTCCTATTCCTTTTCACCTAAAAGCTGTATCACGAAGCAGATTTTAAAGTTGTGTCGTGTTATATTATGCTGTTCCTTTTCACGTAACAGCTGAATCACGAAGCAGATTTTAAAAGTTGTGTTGTGTTGTGTTGTTGCGATGTTGTGTTGAGTTATACTGTTGTGTTATCATGTCGTACTATCATGTCGTTACGTCGTTTCTTTTTATTTTGTGTCGTGCACGTCGTGTCCGTTCTCATTTCATGTAAGCAACGAGAACCTGAGGCAATTTTAAAGAAACTCTAAAGACGCTTTGACGCTTTTAGTACTCAAATATGGAAAGTTTTAAGAACCTTTCAGTACTTCGTCATTTTTTAAATTTCTTATCAGAAAACTGCGTGTAAATGTGTTAGTTTTACAGCTACCTTATTCCAATCTCGTCCATAGAGTGAGTTCGTTGCTCTACCTCTACTCTGGGATACAAGTGGCCGTTCTGCAGTCTGATTGGTTATTCGAAAACAATAGCAAAATTCTAAGTAATACTCAAAACTTACTAATTATTCAAATATTAGCAACATGATTTAGTCACTCGGCAATGATCATTGCAAAGAGACTGTTTTGTATGAAATCGAGGATGCATAATTAGTGTTACCTGGCCAACCTAAATCCATGATGGCTGCTAATCTGTCCATATTCTGGACAGATTTGCGCAATGTGTACCAGGGTGTTCATTCGGCTGCGTGATCAGCGTATGACGTAATAAGACCCTGGGAACAAGGTTAACCTTATTCCTATGACAAGATAGACTTATTAATTTCTCGTAGTTTTGCTCCCCTGAACTAATATGTCGCTACAACTACTGAAGCGACAACAACAACATCAATTCAATGAGCGAAAGTGTAGGGACTCCAATCGTGAGCGTAATGACAATATACTTTCACCATTTCGCAATCTCGTGCTTAATAAATCAATTGTTCATGTTTCGTGCAAGTCGTATTTAATTTCTATCCTGCCTTCTAAGCCAATGAATTATGCAAGACCTGGTGTTAAACCAGGACGGTGCTTGGCATGAGATGGAAAAATGAATACAAAATAAACAACAAAACTAAGGATGCAAATGAAAAAATAACTTGGAATATCACGGAATCCTTGCACGATTTGATATGAGATTGTCTATTATA
>REGM01000001.1:2280271-2299642 GCA_004194415.1 Aurelia aurita | reverse complement strand
GTGTGAGGGGGAGGGGGTGGAGAGACTATATTTTTTCAAAGGGATTTGTGATTGCGTTGTGCAAAGCTGTTTTTGGGTAGTTTTTAGTATTTTTTGAGTACAGAATATAAAAGTGGGCAAGCAAGACTGACAAGACAAGATTATTTGGGTGCAGTTTTTGTGTACTTTTTTGGTAAAACTATTTCCGTTTTTATGCATATTTGAATTAGAAGAGTTCCATATTATTGCAACACTTACGCCCTGATTGTGAATTTTGATTAATTTAGGCTCGTGACTTTTAACATCCTATATTGTTTAGTTCGCTCTTGTACCATGCATGATTATTGTTGTAGTTGTTGTAGTAGTAGTTCTTGTTGTTGTTGTATTTCACGTTACTTTCTATATTTTTTAGCTTCCTTATAGCCCCATAGCAACATTTTTCAACTTCCTCCTTATATCTTCCGTTAATTTGCTTCATCACAATGAGCTGTTCATAAATTCTTGACGTTACTCCAGATTGGAAAGTTTGCCAAGTGCGCAGGGGATTTGCGGGGGATTTTTTCATCTGCGCGGTTAGAAGCATGGTGAAATTAAAAAGTGCGCGGAGGATTAATCCCCCGCGCATGTCAAACTTTCCAATCTGGACGTTACTGTGGTTATTTAGCAGCAAGGAGGACATCGAATTTTTTCTTTATTCGAAACTGATGCTCTCACCAAACTTTGAGATAATGGCCAAATAATTATGAAATTTTAATGATGTGTAAATAGAATTGATACTTTTACAGATTTGTATTTCACAGATTTGTTTGATGAGTTTCGATCGGGGTACCGATTATGCGAGTCGAGCTGGCCTACGACCCATTATCTCACTGTTCGCTGAGGCCGCCAGCCAAGACAACTTCGTGTCTCGCCAATCAAAGAGCAGTATTTGCAATCGATTGCAGAATAACGCTCTTTGATTGGCTAATAGAGACAAAGGAACCTACCCTCTATCTATCTATATGTCTAAGTCTAAGTTATCGTCGCAACTTCCAGTTTGATAGAATCCCTAGGCTGACCCAGCGAGCAGCTGATTAACTAGTCAAGGGAATGAATTTCCTTGTTTCCCTTTTAAAAGGAGGATCCAGATATGAAGCTAATCAAGTTTGCATTTCAGAAGAGCCGAAGGGAGCTATGATTATTAACAAGGAAGTCAATTCATGATACATAGCTCCTCTGTCTCCTTCTCAAAAAGGAGAATGGAAAACTACTCGCCTCGTTGCCTTTTTCTCAATTTCATTTTGTAGATTGTTTGATTTCTTCCCAGTCCCTCATCCTGTGACGAGAAAATGGCAATAAAAAGTAATTTTGCAGACCCTCTGTACATACCTTTGCTAATGAAAATACAACTGCATTGAAATTGTGTTGCCTCGAAACACCAATTTGCTGTCCAAATTAGGCCTAACTTTGTTTTGTGAAGTATGACTTTCATCATGCATTTTTGGTGCTCTTTTCAAACAAGGGCCTGGGACAACTTGTTCAGTTTTAATTGTTTTATTTGTTCCCACAGAATCACAGAATCTACCAACTTTCTTCAGCATCTTCTTGGCCAGACAAGTGGTAAGTACATTTTGTGATTTTTAGACCGAAAAAATGTATTTCCTATACTAAAAGGTTTCTTAAGTATTCTTTTCCAGTACTCGAGTTTCTTAATATTTTGGTGATCTGAGAGGCTGGTTTCTTATAGAGATGAAATTGAAATATGCACTGAGCCAAAGCTCTTTACCGCAGCAAGCATTTGCTTCTCTGCGTTGCAAAGCTTGGTACTTTTGCAGTAAAGATAGTGTGATCTAATTTTCTGCCAACGCAAAATTCTATCGAAACGAACTCAACAAAGAAACGTTTGCACTTTGCAGTGGGTTTTTTAACTGTTTTTGTTTTTATTATTTTGAATTACACGAGGAACTTATATAAAGAAGCATGGTTTCATAAGATTAACTGTGAAATGTTCATGATAAAACAGGAGACCTCACACTCACACTGATGTAAACAGCGGGAATTTGAGAAACTCTTGAGAAACTTTTAGTTCTCAGATTTGCAAAAGTTTGGGAAACCTTTAGTACTTATCAAATTCTTAGTTACTTATAAAATTATGTGATATTTGGGTTGTGAGAAGTTTCAGAAAATGGTATGAAGGCAGTCTGGTTCCCTGACGTCATTTTCGACTAAGGGGACTGGGCTAAAGCTCCTTCACATAAAAAAATGGGCCAAGCTCCCACGCAATATCGACGACTGGGAACCAAGCTGAATTGAATGTATGGATCTTGATACAGAGACCTGTGGAATAGTAACCTTTATGACAGTTAAGGGATTTATTTTTGGGGTCACCGGGTAACGTTATTCGCTGAGGGTACACTGCTATTGATTGCTTTTCTTCTTTCATAGTCAAGTTATTAACTAGGACTTTGACGGATTAGATTCCTGCCTTGCAGTAATCTGTCAGATATTTTATTTCATCTCTAGTAGCTCTACCGAAACCAGTCATAGAAAGTATGTCTGATGCAATATTTTTACCTGCTGTCCCGTTGGGATTTGTTTTTATCAAAAAACGTTCTTTCCTTGCTTCAAATCCTTGATTGGTCCAATTTTAGTTATTTCTGAGTAATTTGAAATAGTATTATTTTGATATTTTGATTACTTTCATGAAATTTGTATCCTTTTTTACAATCATTTCCTGAAAGAATCGCAAAAATGTATTGAGCGCCCTCCCTCGAATAAGCGCCTCCTTGGAACGAGCGCCCCCCCAAAGAGCAAAAATTTATTGAGCACCCAATGCACTCATTATAGGATTTGCGGCAAATTTTAAACAGGTACGCAATTTTTATTCTGAAATCCCCTCATTCGCATTGCCCCTAGCCATGTTTCAGGGCCGTAGTGGGAAGCAGCTGCCAATTGGGGGGGGGGGCTTTTGTTCTCAAAACAATAGAGAACAATACATCTAATTTATAATTGTGAATTGGTACCATTGTTTTCAAAATTATTGGGGGATTTGAGCCCCCTGCTTCCTGCCGGCCCGGAATTAAGCTACGACCAAAAGCGATTCTCTAGAGGGAGAGACTTTCTAATTTGTTTGACTATACTCCTATGAACGATAATTAGTTATTTTCAACAAGAAATAGTGCGAAAAGTTTTCTGCCTGAAACATCAATCAACCTCGTACGACGCAACCTTCTTCAAAACGCGCAAAAGCGTGAATTGCACCGGTACCGTACTCGACAGGACCCAAAACAGTCAAAACGTTTAATTTTTAGATGCTGCAGATAAACTATCTGAAAAAATTCCCTTCAGATCACCGAAATTAATCACACTAATCGCATAGTATTAAGAATCTTAATCGCTCAGATGAATATTTAAATCAGGGACAATCAATCCATTGATTCAAACGCTACGATCTTGAGATAGCTTTGCGAAGACAAGGCGGAATCATGCTTTCTGCTTTAGAAATAAAAAATGTCTAATGTTCTGGCAGACTCACCCCTGCCTCGATTGATTATTTAATACAAGCAAAAGCAATACAAAGCAAAAAACAGTGAGCTGCGAAAATTTCCACTTTCACTTGAAAGTATGCTCTACATGTTCGACTAGGGGCCTAATTGTTTTCTTAAATAATAATTTAATCTGTCAGAGGTATGAAAAAGCAAAATTTAGACGACGTTTACACTGTACCAGTACAGTTTTGATCCATTACAAAGTTGTTACGGTTCAAGAGCGTTTACACTACTCCACGACAAAATTATTCTATNTTTTGGGCCTACATATTGGTTTTATTCAATTTAACCGCAAACTGTTAAAAGTCATTTATTTGAGGCCCTCAAGGGCAACCTGCAGACAGATCAATTGCTTGGTGACACGGACTACGTTATTTTATAGCGGTAAAGCCGCTGAAGGGATTCACGACTCAATAGGTCATATTCCGTCCATCCTTGATCTTATTCCTCGAAATTTCTGTCAATTTTGTCAAATGAAAAGGAAAGGAATTAAACAGGCAGATTAGTCATTTTAGGCATTTTAAGCTTTCGTAATTTTCGGTTTCAATTTCGATCTGATCTTTTTCCGCGAAATTTCTTTTAATTTCGCCAGTTGAAAAGGAAAGAATTTAGCCGGGCAGACCATACATTTTAGGCATGTTAAGCTGTCGTAATTTTCGGTTTTAGTTTCGGTCCGATCTTATTCCTCGAAATTTCTTTTAATTTGGTCAGTTCAAAGGGGAGAATTTAAACCGGGTAGTCCATACATTTCAGGCATTTTAAGCTTTGAACTTTTCGGTTTTAATGTCGGTCCATCTTTACATCCTTGATCTTTCGCTTGATCTTATTCCGCACAATTGTCACATGAAATTTATCTGGGCAAGCCATACATTTTATAGTTTATAGCGTATAACGAAGCTATGGTACATTTAATTTCCATTGCGGTTTTTCGGCAAATGTCTCTTTTTAACCCATTTTGTCTCAAATTTGAAAAATGTTTCAGGGTATTTATACTTTTGGCCTTCAGATGATATCTTTACTTTTAAATACGTTGAATGATATGAACAGTCTGTGGTGATTGTGAAAAAAGATAATGGATCCAGCGAAAGATTAGGGAACTGTTCATGTTTGTACTCTGCCTAGGGCAGGCGAAAGCTGTATTTGATTTCACTCTTTATGCCCTCCGATCGAAAACGCATGTATTCTATTCATATTGTAATTCCTAAATCCGTGAAAAGAGGCAGATTTTTTGACAAACATTGTCAGAATGTATCATTTGTTTGAAAAGTTTAGTATTTATTACAGAAAATGTCTTGCAGTACTGTGCTACAACTCTTTAAAAAATGCAACATGTAAAACTTAGTATCTCGCCATTGGGTATGCGCATAAACAATTTTCGTATCGAGGTATGCATGACCTTCCTAGTTTGATCATGGACAATAGGACACTGTATGGATGATCCTCCGCTGTTATTTCTCTCCTCGTCTTGCCCTTCTACCAAGGCACTTCAAGTTATTGGCACGTTTCTGATTGATGGCGTGACCACAAGAAACCAAGAGGGCAATAACTCCAGCCAGAACGTCATCTTGTAACTTGCAAACCAAATATTGTTTCCTATACGTTACCTTTTACATACCAATTAAATGCCGGGACGAAACTTCCTTCTCTAATTAAATGGCTGAGAACCATCTTTATTCTTTGAAAACTAAAATTAATTTAAAAAGAGCAAATTTTACTTGGAAGCCTAGATTCGAAGTACAGAACGATAGAAATGGGATTTTCAAACTGTGCAATTGAAAATAACAACTTCATGGTCTCGCAAGGGAAGCAAATTCACAAGAAAAAAAAAAGAATTCATTGAAGTCGAAGTTCTGAAACAAAAGACAAAATGCATTGCAGTTGTCGTCGTGGTTTATGCCTTTAGGACGAACGGAACTTTAAACAATCCCTTTATTATAACTTTATTACTAGTATAATTTTATTTGCGTCAATCAGGCACGTGCCTATACCATGAATTGCGCCCTCGTAGAAGAGGCTAACACGGAGAGAAACAAGTGTGCTTCTTCAATACTCTTATACAGTGCGTAATTTTTTATGGTTTGAAGTCAAGTAGGGCAAGGTTTCAGTTACAACTTGATAGCTCAATTATCTTTAGTTGCGTATTGTTTACGCACTTGTTGGCCGTTAGTTGGTGACTGATCCCGAGGATTGGGTCAAAATATACGAGTAGTCTAGCATCTGGTTTCAAATGAGGAAAACGGTGATTAGCAGTTGGTAATTAATACAGCTTTCTGCTAAGCTTTGTCAAATTACACTTTCTTAGTGTATTTAGAATGGATTATAGAAAATATGTCGCAACCAACCTGTATATATCCAATATATTAGATTGTTCCTTTACTTCTAGGAAGCAGGAATTTCAGCCCTGCCAATGCAAGCTCCGCCCACGTCCTCGCAAATTTCTTTCTCTAAACTACCAAGTAACATACAACTGTAAAAGCTTTTTGGGTTGCTTGAATTCGCTTAAAGAGGGGGCTTTAAAAGATCAGACGCCGAAGGCATCATGACAAATTTGTTATAACTTTCACCTTACGCAGTTAACAAATAATTACCCTGTTCACATTGAGAGTTAACCGGTTTTAATGGGGTGAACTAGCCCTGCTATCAGAACGTTCACAACTCAATTTAGCTAGTTTCTGTTTTGAAATTCTCCCGTAACCTGGTCTTGTTTTATCCAGCTGGTAACCTGGTTCAATCTAAACTGGTTTAAACTGCCCAGTTTGAATGCCGCATTATCTTTCGACATTTTGCCCTAACCTGGGTTGGTTAAATCCAGATTTTAACCTGGGTGCAATCTAAACTGGTTTAAACTGATCAGTTTGAATGCGGTATAGATCTCAAACTTTCATCCCACCCTTTGCAGCTGCAGCAAAAACTGCTTCATGTTTCTTACAGTGAAGCGTTGCACATTGATTCATACTTTGTAGGCCCTCCGGACTGATGCATGTTTCTTAGAGTGAAGCGTTGCACATAGATTCATACTTTGTAGGCCCTCCGGACTGATTCGTGCTTCTTACAGTGAAGCGTTGCACATTGATTCATACTTTGTAGGCCCTCCGGACTGATCTCATTAATTTGATGATATTTTTTTCTTCTGCAGAAAACCCAAATATCAACGCACAAGAGCCGGAGTACACTGCAAGCCAGGTATACATCATTAATTCTTCGCTAGCTTTGTTTTGTGTACAGGTATTTATTCAGTTATTGGAGATATTTCTACAAAGCTATGGCTTTAAGCATTTTGTCATAGTTTTGTTCCAGTACCAATGTTAACTCAGAGTTTGTTTCTTTCTGCCTAGCATCCGAAGGTACACGCTTTTAAAATGGCAGACAAGCTGATCTTACAGAAGCAGTGTCTTAATCCTTCATCTCAATGTGGCCACACCTCATAATTGCGTTAGCCTGTAATTACAGAGTGCTAGCGACTCTCCTCACCCTAGGTAGCAGGTACTGGCAGAGTAGGGATTCGAACCACTAGTATCTAGATTGGTAGGCCTATACGCTACTACTGAGTCATCCCTAGACTGATGATATGAGTCAAAGTTTTGCCCCATTGAATTGAATTGTTATTTATTGTTACAGTCATATTCCGCTAAAACTTGGACTCATAATCATTCATACATTATTTTGAGACTAATTTTTGAATCTGCTCAGAAAAATGAGCCGCCAATCAGCTTGCGTCTTCGTTTTTGCGTGATTTGATTGGTTAAAAACTCAACGGACGATGAGATTGCGTAATGAACGCACAACACTTGTTTGAAGCGGAATGGGTATTGTGGGGGGATGGTTAGGGGGGAATGGAGCGAAAACAAGGACTCATGTAATAAGTCTAAGTCATCCCCACACCTTTACTTGATTAGGGTTCTTCGGTAGATGTTGATGATGTCGTCTAATACCAAAACACTGCACGGCAAGTTTTCACTGATCTTACTAAATAGGGTGGTTTGCCAAGTAAAGGACACGTGACAGCAATATTTCATATAAACAAATTAAAATAAAATTGATTATGGTTACCTTATGAGGTGTTGTAGACCACATTACGCTGTGCCCGGGGGAAGGTGTGACGAGTGTGTGTGTAAAATATTTTAAAGGGGCCTATGCAACCGGCATGCTTTGTGAATACATCCTTTCGTGGTTTCTTTGTTGTCGCCATTTTAATGGTTTACTAAAATGGCCGATAACAAAGAGATGAAATGTAGAAGGTATGCCCGTTGCAAAAGCCCCTTTAAAGAACGCCAATCAACCAGCATCCTTTGCGCGCTTCGCTTGTTGCCTTTCGACNTTTGGCATCCTCAATCAGTCTCGTGGCTTCAGATGTCATTCTTTGTATTCCCTCAAGCTTGTCGTCTGGCTGGCCACTCCTCGTAAAGTTTTTATAAGCACGATTCTTTTTCCTTAGAAAGTTTTTAACAGTTTTTGTTATCCACGGTGCTTGGCGAGGCCTAATAGTTTTGACTTGGTTTGGAATGTAGTTAGAATAAACGTTCAAAAGGACTTCGTTGAGTAATTTAACCTGCTCATTAGGACATGTGATTTTATCAAGATGCTCGTGCCAACGAAACAATTCAATACTTTTCATAATGTTGACAAAGTCTGCTTTGTCATAATACCAAATCCTGCGGGTGTAAGGAGGTAGTGCTATATTCGAAACAGATAGTTTTCCATAAACAATTTGATGATGACACTGCTCATGTAATGACGGATGTACACCAGACTCAGTAATGAGGTTGGGCTGATCAGTAAAAATCAAGTCAATGCAAGATTTGGAATCACCCATTAGATGAGTTGGTTCTGAAATCAACTGATGAAGACCAATGTCAGACGTTATTTGCTCAAATAGCTTACCCTCATTATTTTCAATATCATTTACCCACCACTGAGTTGATCTACAGTTGAAATCACCAGTAATAACAACGCAGAAAGGATTTTCAGCGTGCATTTTGGATAGCATCAACTCAAAGTTTGTTGCAAAGTTATCAAATTCACTCTGGTCCTGACTTGGACTTCTATAAATTACGACAAAAAAGTAATTCTTCCTGTTTAGTTGGATCTCACACACAACGCACTCAGGGAGGGTCACCAGGTCAAAACGTTCTTTTGAAGGAAGAGAGTCTTTGACATAAAGCCCAACGCCACCTCTTTTCACATTTTGTGGGTGGTTGTTTTTGATGAACGAATAGCCATCTAGTGCCAGTCTATCTTCGTCTACGGTGCTATCAAGGTGAGTTTCTACAATACCAATTAAGTCATAGTTATACACCGAGTTGTATGCCTCGATCAGGGAAACTCTTAAAAAATCATGCGCAGCAATACTATTCAAATCCCAAGTACAAAAATCAAGTGTCTCAGGGCCGGGGTTTGTTTCTACATCACCACTAAGCAGAATTGTCCTGAAAACCAACCACTGCGTATGAAGTGTGTTGCATGTCATACACCCAATGTAAAAATACGTATACAGAAAAAGAAATTGCTTCACAGCTACGTGCTTATACCGAACAAGACTAATGACGAGGAGAGGGATTCGCTTGAAAAGTTCTACAGTCGTGTAAAGTACTGTCTTCGCAAAGTGATGCACGCGGGCGAACAAAGGCAAGAAACATAACTGCGTTACCACGGAGTGCACTGCAAGAAACTGTATTGTTAGTGTAAAGGGCAGAACAAGGATTGAGATTGCGATGAAACAATAACAAAACCAATATAACTTGAAGAGTTGAACAAGAATTGAAAATATCCTAACAGGTTTGCTCAGGGGAAATTTTCTTCGAATGGATGCACGGCAACACCCTATTGTTGCCCGCCATTGATTGATTTCAACCGGCATCATCGTGGAGATATCTTCCCGCTGGTCCTAGGGGGCAATGAGCCACAATGCAACCACAATTTACACATTCTACGGAACATAACGAAAAGTGAAAACGAAATGACAACTTAAAGTTACACAAACAAAATACTCTACAAAAAATACATGATTTAAATACCACTTGGGGAAGATAGTGTTTTCAATTCTTAAAGGTTAGAAAATTACATAT
Organism: Aurelia aurita; assembly: GCA_004194415.1. NCBI lineage: Eukaryota > Metazoa > Cnidaria > Scyphozoa > Semaeostomeae > Ulmaridae > Aurelia > Aurelia aurita. The sequence continues at coordinate 2,290,071 of REGM01000001.1, read as the reverse complement.
TGAAAAACCATAATATTTTGAGCTATGCTTTTTAAGCAATATAGTCAATGTTGTCTAAGAGCGAAAAAATTCAGATTTTGTATCATCCTTAAAGTATCCAATCAATGATAGTGCTTTTTTCGGTATGACTCAAAACCAGGCAATCCTAAAAAGAGCTAAATTTGGTAATTTCTAGTTCAATTACAAGATCAGCTATGTCTGGGAAAATAATTCAGTCCTTGATCTATTTGCCAAAAATGAAATTTGAAGATCGGCCTAGTAATCAAATTTTCGTGATTTTTCAAACAGGAGAACTTTTTTGGGACATCCGGTATAAATTTTTATTGCATGTAATATTTTTATTTTATTTGAAGTGGAATTTTGATGTTTTTAGCACACGAACAGGGTTGAAAGTAGAATATTCCACTTGCCTAATTTACATGATAATGGATAGGACACAAAATGGCGCGTAGCCTTCATTTGTTCTTTTTTTAGACTAGATCGCTATATTTCTGTTCATTCACTTTAAGCTATTGATGTGTTGAAAGACCTCATGTGTTAGAAACGAAACAATAGCTCCAATGTTGCTGTTTTACATTCCTGATGTGTGCAAAGCCTGTTGTATGTTTGGTTGTTGTTATTTTCAAAAGTGCCATGTTTATGGTGTAAGCATGGATATTGGAATAGTGCTGTTTATGTTTATGTGGGATTTTTTAAGGAGACATGAGCTGTACTCTCCTTCGCAGAGGCTGTATTACCGGAGGACTACGGAATGGAAGGCCTGAAGTAATAACAGCCTCTGTGAAGGAGAGTACATGAGCTGTGTTGAAACTGTCTATGTTTGAGAAAACAGTTGTTCAAATGTTGCATTTTTACGTGCCTCGCCTTTGAAAAGCTTAGTAGTAACTGGGAGTATTGTTGTGTCAGAAGTTTTGTTTTGTGTTTGAGACAGGTTTAGGAAAATTGTAACATGGCACTCTGCCAGGCATGAAAGTTGGGTATGAAAGTAAGGTATAAAAGCTGGCTAGAAATGTTACACAGCTTCTTTGTCAAGCAGCCTTTTATATGAACTCTTCATGTCATGAAATGTATCGAGTTTGAGAAACAAAACTTTGCATTTAAAATGTTCTTATTTTACGCGTCTTGTGTTTGAAGAGATTTTTAGTACTTTTAAGTAAGAAATTTGAGTTTGAGACGCTAAACATAGTATTTGAAATCTTGAGGTTAATTTGACTTCAGATTAAGCAGTTGAAAACAGACATAAAGAGGTATAGAGATTAATTTGGAGTTCAAATTTTGCCGTGAAATGATCGTTTGCAAATATTTAGACTTCTTTGTGATAGAATCAAAATAACCTGTTACTTGTATACATTCATCTTGGCAACGTTTCTATCGAAATCTAAAGTAATTTATTCGTCAGCAATCGAGGTTCACAAATCGACGTCACATTTACATGTTGTTATCATAATGGTTTCATGCGTTGCTGAAATAGGTTGTTAAATTATTTGCTATGATATTCCACGTAACAGGTGGTTGTTCACATGTCATATGATTTGATTGTACATTCAGTTAATCAGCGGGCTGATCTCAGGAGGTTGTATCTAAGTTATATCTATCAGTGGTAGGCTGGCCTAGTGGTTTACAGCATAGGCATCAAATCTTTAAGAAGGCTAGCGTAAATGGCTATTACATCTTCCTTTTGATTGAATCCAGCATAGGCATCAAATCTTTATATTATAAAGGCTAGTGTAAATGATGAAAACGGAACATTTTTCAACGCTTTTTGCTATATTCAAAATATATTTGTTATATTTGTTCAGTGAAAATTCCTTTTTTCCTTTGGTTGTAAAAATTTCCGCATTTTTCTTTTCCTATTTCAGGATGAATTTTTTGTTAGACTTGTTACTTGAGTCGTTCTGTTGTCTTGACTAATGTTAAGCTCAACAAACGTTGCACTGTTTGTAGTACCTTAGCGATTTATGCCGCGAAGCAGAAGTCGGCCCAAATTCTTTCAAAAATGTCTAATATAGAAACAGAAAGTTAAATCCAAACAGGATCAAGGAAGCTTAGGATCACAGTGGCAATCATCCATGTAAAAATCTCTACATTGCTAAATGAAGTTAGATGTTGGATGGGTTTATGTCATTCAGGCAATGGTGCAACGAAGGCCTTTGGCCCTTGGAGATGACGTCATTTTGCGACCTTGTGAATCTCTTACTAAAGTTGACATCCATTATCTTGAACTCTCTCGGAGAAAATTTAAATCTGCTCGATAAATCGAATGTTCGAGTACGGGTTAATGGGTGGTATCGATAAATCAAAACAAGAATCTTTGAAATCGACCAATAGACCATTTTGACATTTAGAAAAAGGGCCTGGGGAGAGCAATATTTTTCTGGTAAATGGCTGCCACGGAGCTATTTCTATTTCTTTGTGTCCGCCATTTACCAGAAAAATATTGCTCTCCCTATACCCTTTTCTAAATGTCAAAATGGTCTATTACACTCTTTTTTATTAGAAACATGACTCTGGGCTCTGTAGTAAGGTTTCTCAATTTTGGGCCTAATTCTTATAATTAAAGTTTTTGTAGAGTTTCTTAACTTTTCATAAAAATGATGTTCACAATGTATCATAATTCATCGAGGACCGCTAATATATATTTTGGGCCCAGTTCATTGCTAGAAATAAACACAAATGATGTTTTTCAGTATTATTTTGGTTGGTAATACAGTTCTTATTTAAAACACTTTGCAACCCAAACCAAACATTGAAAAAGTTTCTTAACTTCAAATTGACCTCTGATCGCTTCTAGAAGAGTTTCTTAATTATCTGGAAGAGGCTACTGCAGTTTTTTTAGAGGAGTTTTCTTATAAGAAATTGAGTGCAGATTAGTTTCTTCAATCTCCCAAAAATTGCTTCAAGAAAAGTCAGGTAACGCATAAGGTGTTGCTAAAATAATGCAAATCATAATAATCCAGATTCTTTTACATCAAATTTATTATTTATTTCCAAATGCTGTGCGTGCGCGAATTCCCTTTCTTCGTTCAGTATTTATAAACTGCGATAGAAAAGCACTATAACATATTCAAGGCGTTTATTATTACTCATTTCAAGTTGTTACTGGTGGCTTATAAATAGCACGTGAAAAGCTGGTCTGAAAACGTGAAAAAGAGCCAACCCCCGGAAAACCTTGTCTTCAAAGCGAGGCTTTAAGCAGGCTTCTTTGTGTATTACCAGTATTTATCATTGAATAACAAAACCGATTGAGAACATTTTAGAATAATTCTGCCTGGAGGACAGCGACCGGAGTCATGTTAAAAGCAAAACTTTTCTCCATGTTTGGCTTAGAAGATTTCCCAGCTGAGGATCTAGACTGGCAGGTACAAATATTTGGTCATTCGTTGGCGAATTTTGTGTTGTTTTACGTTCGTTTTTTGGTGTTGTTAGAATTGCATGATTTTATACAGACGAACGACTGTCTCGTGGATTTAATAACCTAGAACGCAACTAATTCAAATTTACTTTTAAGTTCACGAACTCTTTTTAATAAGCTCATTTCATTTTATATTGAAAACATTGCAGAATTTATAAAGGCTTATCCATTGGTTTAATGTTTAATTCAGCTTACAGGGTTTACGAAGTTAAAAAATTGGAAGATGAGAGAGGGCTCAATTCTGTATTATAGATGACGACATTTTGGTTTTCTATGGCTCCTCCATTTATTGTTGTTTCTGTGGCGTGTCATTGTTGGAGTTAAATTTCATAGACACTTTCTTTGGTCTTCTATTTTTGGAATAAAGATTTATATATTCTGATCTGATTCTGAGCATTTGTATCTTTTGCATAGCATGTTAATTTAGCGTGAATGATTTCAAAATCATTCGTATTTTTAATTCTGATACCATCTTTTCAACTTTCAACATGCCCTTTCAAACAACATTAACATCTGTAGTAATTATCGTCATTTCCACAGCAAAGTGAGAAGTTGCAGAGGTCCTACACAGTTTTCTTTTATATGGAACTTAGATCAGCACTTAGTACTAAAAGTTTCCTAATTTCACATGAAAATGTTTGCCTTTTAGTACTAATAGTTTCTTATTTTTTGGGCGCTAGAAGTATGATGTAGTTTCTACCATTGCTGCAGGTGTGTTTCTAGACATATAAAACAACAGTTTGCAAGAAAAAGCGTTCTGTTGGGCTCAAAACGGAATTGCAGTGAATATTATTACTCAAGAATGGAAGTTGATTAAACTTGTGTAGTAAGCTTCGAATTCTACTTTGAAAAGTTTTTTTGGTGCTTACCAAACGCATTACTAGAGTTTCGTAAATTTATCGGGATCCCAGTACAAGTTTCTTATAAACGAGTTTCTTATAAAAGAAAAAACGTTTATCTTAGCTTCAACTCATGTGAGTTATACCGCATTCACATTGAAGCAGTTAAACCAGCTTTGTCAAGCCCAGGTTAAATTTCAACCAATCAAATGCATTCGATTTGTTGGATCAACCAATTAGAACGCAGCATTCAGTAACCTGGTTTAGCATTCATGAAACAACTTTCTAACAATTTATAAGTTCAGCTGGACAGGGCAAACTCACTCTCCTTCGCAGAGGCTGTATTACCGGAGGACGGATGAAATCTTTGCTCCTTCGGAGCTTCACGTTCTGCTCGTTTGCAAACAACAGCCTCTGCGACGGAGAGTGGGGCAAACTGAAATTCCTGTGTATAGTGAAACAGCAGCTGCAAGTAAGCTGACTTTTTTATATATGCTCGTAAAAACTACAACGAATAAACGACTACGATACTACAGGGAGCACGGAATTTCATAACAACCCTGGGCTAGTCTGCACTTTTGTGGACCAGCTTTCAATGTCGGCAAGTTATGTGTCATGGGGTAAGGGTTAGGGTCAGGGTTAGGTTTTCGAAAAGGGGTTTTTAGGGTAAGTCAGGGTTAGTTAGGGTAAGGTAGGGTTTAGTTAGGGTTAGTAGGGTATTTGATCAAATACGTTCCCTAGAGATATGACATAAAGCTGGTCCGCTAAAGTGCAGTCGTCCCGAAGTACCTTTTATGAATAATCGTACCCACAATGCATTGCGTTCTACAAGCTTCAAACTAACTAGGTATTTTTGCGACTGGATTATCTAGCCCAGCAAGTTTGTCGTTTTCTGTCAAGTCTCTAAAGTACAATAAATATAACAATTTCCAAATGTTGAAGTAAATTGTTTCAACCTTTTACGATTGCTCTCTAGATCCTAGTTGGAACATAGTTTTTAGGATTTACGATGGATGATAAACACAGACAAATGGGTCTAAAGTTGGTGTAGTACACACAATAGACGGCCTGTATTTCACGGCCTGCGACTGTACACACAATAGACGTTTTAGCTATTCTACAAAAGAGTCTAGATCGAGCGATATTTTTATATATTTGGTAGATTTCAACGAATTTTTGTATGTTTGCAACTGTGATAGAAGCTCATGCATAAAATTATCGCTCGATCCAGACTCTTTTTAGAATAGCTAAAAGGTCTATTGGTCCATTTCGCGGACACTTGTCAACCAATCAAGATTTGGTGGCTATGCTACCCTGTCTTTGAATTTTCAGTTTAATTCATTTCTCGCCGAATGAAAGTTCGAAGAAGCTTCAGAAAGGCCATCATAGATTTATTAACGCCGATCAGCTTTGATAAATATACATCTCGTGATCTTTCAGTACAAAAATGAGAGTTTACCTGCAAAATTCTAAAAATATATCCCTAGACATTCACACGAGGCTGAAATTAGAATAGAGCCGTCGTTGGAGCGGTCGGCTGTCTAGGCCTGGGTTTAACGATCTTGATATATACCAGGCATATAAAGCATGATGGATGTCGCGACAATCGGCCTGTGACTGTACATATTGTACACTTTTGATCTTCTCCTTCTGGCTATATATCTCATCATGTTAATCAAATCTACGAAAGGATGCATTGTGTAGCAATTCTNTCAGGTTTGATAAATATAAATCTCGTGATTTTTCAGTACAAACATGAGAGTTTACCTGCAAAATCTAAAAATATATCGCTAGACATTCACACGAGGCTGAAATTGGAATTGAGCAGTCGTTGGAGCGGTCGGCTGTCTAGGCCTGGGTTTAACGATCTTGATATATACCAGGCCTATAAAGCATGATGGATGTCGCGACAATCGGCCTGTGACTGTACATATTGTACACTTTTGATCTTCTCATTCTGTCTATATATCTCATCATGTTAATCAAATCTACGAAAGGATGCGTTGTGTAGCAATTCTAATAAATTCACTTTCAAAACACGTGCGAATAGATATCTTATATCATTTTGGGTGCAGTTGTCCATAAAACTTCGTCGGTAAAAGTATAGCATACTGTTTTGGCGATAAATCGCTTCTCAAGCAAACACAGACAAAAATAATGAATGGGTAAAAGTCAGAATTTTCAAACTGGGGGATGGGTAACATGGTATGCCCAAGGCATTTTTATCTGCACTTTCATTTAAAAGTTTAGCCCAAGTTTTGGAAGTGGGGGGAGTATTTATCCCATCATGCCCGGCGCTCCCTGCTCATACCCTCCCATGTCCCCGCCACTGCCTGGGTCAAAGGTCCTATTCCTATTTAACCAATGGCCCCAGTATGTATTTTCTCAAAAGATTTGCCGAAAGGAGCAATTACATGGTCTTAGCTCTTAGCTGTAAAATAAAACAATTGTCACGTAAAATACTCATTAGAAACATTTTGAAACAATATTGCCGGACCAACATGGCTTACATGTCGGCTAAAATATTGAAGATGAGTTAAAAGGTTTGCTATGGCCTTTGGAGGTTATCAAGGAAGAGTCTAAGTCAGATGATTTTTATTTTGACGTCAAGAATTCATAGTTTCATTTGCGTGTTAAAGTCACTCTACTCATCGAGCACAAACAAATTTTATGGCTAAGAGAAGTCCTGGAGGTGCACTTCCATTTAATTTTGTCTTCCGATCCAACCGTCCCAAATAGTACCAATGGGCGTTGTCTGCCGTACCACTGAGGTTTCCTAAAAATTGCTTTGAGGTTGTCTTGAGGTGATGTCCTGGAGTAATTTCAATGATTCATCAAAAATAAGTGTTTGTCACAAGACTTCCTGCATGGTTGGACTCTGGTCTTTGCTTTACGCCACTTTTTGTTTTTGGTGCACTTCTGGTCCAAATGCAAACCGGAGATTTTACTCACAATAAACATTTTTCCTCTATTTATCCATCGACCCTTGTGACGATGAAGTGTTTGCATTCTTAACCTCTGATATTATTACAAAGTTATACAGTTCTTCTTCACAATGACCCGTTTGTTGTCTTTTTATTTGTCTGAGATCAGACACCAGTCAATGCAGGCCCTGTATTTAATTATTTCATCTCTATATTAGCTATTAGTATGTCAACGAAAAGCGGCTCTGTTTTCTGTGAAATTTAATATCCCTCCAAAGCTCCGCTTCTAACTGTAATATGATTCAAAGTTATAAGAAAATTCTTATGACTATGTATGAAATTTGCTTTTTTGATAAGCAGAAGTTTTTTGCAAAGTTTTCAAGCCAATTTTTAGCGCTCAAATTTCGCGATCTCCTCGTCCGCTCCCTTGGATATCTCCTACTTCTCTATTATCTGGCTACGGGCAGATTAACTGATCGGATTGATACCGGAATTCTAAGAAGTTTCAAGCTCTATTATCGTGAATTTCTCCATTTTAACATTGGTATATGTCTAAAACCCCTACCTATCAAAATCAGTAAGGCCCTGCACTGCAATAAAGAAACGACTCTTCTATTTGAGTCCTCCAAGGGGAAATTTTTTCAAACATACCCTATTCTGCATTGGGTATGTTTGAAAGCACAAAGCACGTATCTAATGAAATGCAATGTACAGGGTATGGACCAAAAGATAAGAAACTGACAAACTTATTTTAGCTGAAGATTTTCCTTACAAAAGGTGGTTTCTTAATTGTGGGGCTTTACTGTACCCACACTTTTTACGCAAAACATTTTACTGAATGTTGTGACTTTCTTCGTACCCCTACAAATGCGAACTTATCTGCTCCCCTCAAATGAGGGATCCCATTTTATTAAAAACTGAGGAAGCTGTGTTTAGTTTTTGTTAGAGCCACCGTTTGTACTTTGCACTTATTAAATTGCTAAAATGATATCCTTTATGCCTTGAGCTGAGTTTGAGAATTTTTTGGCATCAAATTTTCATTCCCATGCGCTATAGACCCCAAGATCTGAATAAACCCATTGTCCTCCCCCCGTTCCCTCTCCTCCCCTGGTCTGGGATGTATGGTATGTATGGTATGTATGGTAAGCACAAAGAAATATTGCTGTCTGCTGAAAGGGGCTTCATAAGGAAGGGGGAAGTCCTACTTCTGTTCAATGTCTCTTTGAGCTTTTCCACGTGACTATCTATGGATCATTTTAGCTGAGGTCGAGAATTTGTCAGGGTGGTAAGATACATGTAGAAGAGCCCTTGTCAGTAAAAAAAGTGACTTGTGTTGATGAAAATACAGAGATAAAATGGTAAGCAGTTGTATGGTAGCGTTGTTTTATTTGGTAATTTTTATTATAGTTGGTTTTTATGCTTTACAGTAATTTAACCCGTTGAGTTAGTTATGGGCCTAGAATAACTAAACATATTGTACTTTGGTATAGTTGCTAGTTGTACTGTAACTCATGAGCAAATAAATAAAACAGTGAAACGCAGAGTGGGAAGTTTTGCTCGTGGTCTTGCGAGCTACTTTCACCCGACTAAAATCACACTAAAAAGCTCCCGAAGTTCTTCCTGTCAGCATAAAAGTACTGTAGTCCCACCTTGTCGTAAAATACTGCCCAAAATTAAACTTATTTAATAGAATCTCTGAGCTATCATAAAAGAAACCTGAGCACAGAGCTCCATCATATATTTACGTACTAAATTTTATCAGTGCATTCTGTTTTCGAGATTTTCGCTTCATGGGGAAGCATCTAAAAAATTTCGTCTCAAATTATCTTACTTAGGCCAAACCATCAAATTCTTGTTTTTACTTTAAAAGCTGGTTTGCGACCGTGTTTTAGCTCGAGCACTCGGAGTATAATTGATTTGTATAGAATTTATTATGAATATACAAGGATCACCCATGAAGACAATTGAATTCTAGTCAAGGGAAAGCCCAATTTGTTGCACACGATCAACACGAGTGTCTCGTGACTATGACATTGTTATCAACCCGCATAAAATGAGATAGAGGTTGTGGTTGAAAGGGAGACTCACCATATACTCTTGATAAAGTTGCAATCTTCGACTCTGGTTGTCGTTCTTTGTTTGCAATTTTTATCGACATCTTGTTCAGTTTAACGAGCGACCAACTCTGCTCTTGTTCTCTTCTTGAAATGCGCCTTAGCAGGAGAGAATCACCTTTAGTAACACGAATATCATATGCGTTTCTGGATCACGTTGGGGCAAGTAGAAACACATTGATGCTGCCCAGTAATAGAGAGCTGTCTTCTCGACAACATTGACGAAAACACGATTTATTTCAAGTTCTGGCTGGATTTAGACCTTGCTTGGATAATCAACCTTCCCTTTGTTGGATCGAAGTTCTGCACGTTCTACAAGTGAAATGATTATACGCGTTTGATTTAGTACTAGAGATCTAGCTACCAGATTGATCTTTATTTTGTTGATTTTGATGTGATTGGCGCGAGGGGGGGGGGGGGGGGAAACCCCTCTGGGGGGCTGGTAAAAATGTGCTTTTGAAAATCCGGGGGGGGGCCCCATAACCGGGGAAAGTTTTTGAAAATAAACCCC
>REGM01000001.1:2238010-2275428 GCA_004194415.1 Aurelia aurita | reverse complement strand
TTCAGGCTAAACACACCTAAAACACCTAAAACTTGTGGCTCAGAATCCAGCTACTTTGTAATCAAAAATCTGATATGAAAAATCTGATTGCACTGGCTAATTCTGCGGAGTTCCAACCGATAGAAAATATCTAGAAAATATCTTCATTTGCAATGTAAATATTTCATCCACCTTTTTTATGTAATATTTGTACATCTATTTTTAACGTTGGAAGTAATTAGCTAACTAATTTTAGCTATCATGCCTTGTAATCCAACGAAAAGAAATTGATAATAATAATAATAATAATAATAATAATAATAATAATAATAATAATAATAATGCATCTGCTGCTATTTGCCTGCATTAGGAGAGAAAGTGGTTTTTTTTAAAGTTTATCTTATAGGCCCCTTTAATCTTTACGCCTTATTTCATTTCAGCCACATACAACAAGCCCGTCCCCATCAATGCCAGCTTTGCCTGAAACAGCCAGATTCTCTGGAAACTTTGGATTTGAATTGAGTTTTGGACCCCCAACTGATGGTGCTACAAAATCCATCGATTATACATACTCGCATGCCCTACGCAAGCTGTATGTACAGCGAGGAGCACATTGCCCCTTCAAGTTCAAGTCTATGAAAAGGCCTCCCGATGGAAGCTACATAAAAGTTTTACCGGTGTATAAAGGCACACATGTTCTGAGTGAGCCAGTGAAAAGATGTTCCAATCACGCTATCAGCGAAGAGGAAGCGGGAAATACCGATGGTAAGAGAAGCAAATATTTTATCTATGTTTCTATATAGTATATTATTCAAAGAATTTTGTTTTCGTCTTAACATGAAATTTTTCTAAATATTTGGCTATTAGTTGATTAATGTTCTAGACTTAGGAAAATATCCGTACGTAGCTTATTTTCTTCTGACTGATTTTGCGGGTATGATTTCTAATACACGCTTTTTTATAATTAACCGCTTACAAGAAACTGTAGGCTCAATTTTTCAAAAATTAAGAAACCATGCTACTTGGATTTAAAGGATCAGAAACTTTCGTAATGTGCAGCTTTAGTTCTCAAAGATTTTTGCGCATGGCTTCGATGTGGCATACAATTTTGAACGAATCATTGCATTCATTTTGAAGCTTCGTGCAGATATTGATGCAAGGAAATTTTGTTCAGATCACTATTGTTACGAAGACCTTTGACATGCCTTCATTTTAGTTACCTCTTTGACGATTTGACTATGCAAAAAAGCTCGCTTTCATTGCTAATAATATCCTCTTCTTTTTCCAGTAAATTCAAGGTATCATTTCGTGAGAAGCGATAACAGCATGGCCAAATACGAATCATTGGAAAATGGAAGATTGTGTGCTACATTTCCATTCACAGGGCCACAAGGTAACTTAATTTCTAACTTACTTTTACGTTCTATGTTCTTTAGAACTTTGTATTCGTACAAGAATTCAATGCCAATTTGATTTTGTGTCTAGGGTTTAATTCAAATATTTTTACTTTGACAATTTATTGAGTGGAGACTTAGTTTGTGTTTATTGGAATAGCTTGAGTATTTTGTTGATATATTTATTATTTAGTTTAAATATTGCATACAAATTCTTGAAACAATTACGGCAAACAATATCATAATTTTTTCTCAAAATTTAATATCTAGAACATTTGTAATAAATTTTGGAGGCTCTTCTTTTTTTATTTCTTGAATTCTAGAGGATAACTATTAGCATCAACCAGTGTTTAAATTTCTACAGAGAAGAGTACAAGGATGCTAGTAATAGATTTGATAAACACTATTCTCTTCGTCACACCCCGTTTATTTTCTTCAAACGTTGCAAGCATAAAATTGTTTTATTAAGAAATTGATTGTTCAGATGCGCGGGATTCTAAGTGAAGTAATGTTTTAACAAATATTCTTTTGTTGTGGTGAGCGCTTATTTTTATTTTCCCGTGATAATTCTTTTATATTTGAAAACACATAATTACTTCATCAAAAGAAATAACGGATTTTTGCTTGATGTGAAAATTGATGTTTACAGCAAATTAATTGTAACTTCCTAAATGTTTACAAGAATTTATGAGTAACATCTCGGTCGCACTAAAATATTTATAAGCTTTATTCTAAACGTTTTGAAGGAATAAAGGGAAACAATCAGATTTATTGAATCAGTGGTTCCTTTCTGAGTATTTCTTGTTGGAAAAGTATCAGTTATTTATTAAAATGTTTCCTGTACTTAACTAGCAGATTGCAGAGGGTGGTAATTTTTTCAGCTCATCATGATTTTGATTCAATTTCCAAAACAAAACAAAAAGATAATTTAATTTCGCTTACAAATTCTAAAAGAACAAAGTAAGAATTTACTTGAAATTGAATGAGATATTTAGTAAATTTTGTTTATCACGTTAGAAAGCACAAATAATATTTATCATGATATCTTTCTCGCTACATTTTAGAGCAAGTTTTTAAAACTGATTGAATTTTGAACATTGTTAACAGGACACAATTTCGCGGGACCAGCAAAGCATATTGAAATATTTTTTGAATTAAATATTGTAAACAATAGACTTTCAAGACCAAGTGTAGAGAACTGCCTGCACAACAAACGAGCAAACAAAGAAACAAGTTAGCAAAAACATAAAGAAACATAGATGTTCGAAAAGTTCTGTGACGACTGGTCGCACAATCCAGTAATTATTCATGATCGAAAGGTTACGAGGTTCTCCTGTCTTCCCTATTTGTGTTGTAACAGAAACAGCATAGTCAGGCCTTTTTAACGTGCGAATTGGGCGGGCAATGGCCCCCTTCTTTAGTCCAATTGTGTTTACCATTCTAAACAATAGGCCTATTGTTGCTGTTAATCAAGAATCAATGGATGGCCCCCCTCCAATCATGGTCCCTTAAAAGAGGTGCTGAGCATAGTTATATGCACTGATTCTGATAGATTTACTTTTCTTTGACAGTTGGTGCAGAATTCCAAACGGAATTACTCAGCTTTCAATGCTTCAATTCATGTGGCAACAGTGCCCATGCTAAAAGGCGTATTGATGTTATCTTCACATTGGAGCATCAGTAAGTTATTTGCTATATTTAGGACCTCAATGGTATTGCATGCGACTTATTTTGTTGTGAAGTGTGCTTAAACTCAAATAGAACTTTACCAAAAAAACATGATGGAAGTTCCATGGNGCCCAATGGAAAGCGCAAGATAGACGTCAAGACTGCTTTCAAACTTTCAAATATTTCAGGGTAAATGGCTATTGCATCCTTCTTTGGATTGAGTGGCTTGAAAGGAATTTTCAGTACTTTACTATAAATCTACTGTGTGCTATTTTGATATCTTGAATATACATTTATGATAAGATAATAGACCGTTTAGCTATTCTATAAAAGAGTGTGGATCGAGTGACATTTTGTGCATCTTGAGTAGACTTACGACGCGATTCCTTGTATTCGTTCAATATTTTTAATCTGTTCAATAGTTTGAGCGATAGTATGAGTATACATTTTGAATGTTTTGAATACGAAATATTCATTTGAGTGGCATTATTGCTTCTATCATTCTTGTTGTGCACATTTGAAAATTCCTTAGATTTCTACAAAATGTACAACAATATCGTTCGATGCAGACTCTCTTGTAGAATAGCTACAAGGTTTACTGTACATTGCCATAAGGTTTGACTTATAATCAAAATCACTTGCAGAAATCAAGTCCTTGGCCGCCAAGTTATCGAAGTTAGGGTATGCGCATGCCCAGGCAGAGATCGGCAAAATGAAGAGGCAAATCAACAATCCGGGGGACAAAGAAGAAGAAGTGAGTAATCCTGTTCGTTTTTATTTTTTATTTCTCTTTATTCGTTTCCTTGACCTACAATCTTGGCCAAAATACTTGGGACAAATCAGAAAATTGCACTATTTCGGCATTTGATTACGTGCCCCCCGCTCCCCCCGTTTCAATGTTGCTTGAATCAAACGCCATTCGACCTAGCCAACATTGAATTAGGGGGAGGGGCGATCGCAAGGTCCGAAACGTTCGATTTCTTCTCGATATTTTAGGAAACATCGCGATGATTTCTTCTCGTTTACGCATATAGATTGTGCATTATTGCCTGGAAGTAGGTTATCTCCAAAATCCCGTTTTACAGTTTTTTGACCGGCAATAATATTATATTAAATAATTTAGATATAGTGATATTTTGATTTGGTTGAATGCTTCTAGGGGTGTGAAATCTATTCTTCAGAAAAGTGCGATGTACGAAAGTTGAATATTTTCTCCTCCAAAATTTCCCTTGCTAATACAAATGTAAATAAATACAATAAATTATGCTAAACTTTAATATCGCAAAACATTAGGAACAAACAGATTACATAGATATACAATGATCGCGTGAAACCTTCCAAGTTGTTCACTCAACCCAAAAATGAAAACCACTCCAAAATAGGCTAATTTTTTGCAAGTATGTATATAGCAGTTTAGTTTTTTTTAGAAGGTGTTGTGGCGCAGTGGTGCAATCCTCTGACTTTGCAGCCAGAGCAGTCAGGCGGACAGGGTTCGATTCCAGGTAGAGCCCCACCATTTGAGCGTCATGACAAGGAGTTGCGGACTCGCTTAGGTCCTCTCTACTTCTGCGATCCCAGCGCTTGGCAACTTAAAAACTTAAAAACGCAACTTCACCTTCACCAGTTTTGAGGAGGTACAGAACACGCTAACTTTGTTTCTACCTTTCTGAAAGATATAGCTTTACAGAATGTCTCTCAAAAGTACTGGGTTCACAAATAGAATTACAGATCTGGACAGCCAAACAATGAGATAAAAAGTACAACTTCACATGATTCAATCACTAAAAGGCCAACCAAATCAAAATAAACAGAGGGTGCAAAACGTAATTGCTTATCGAGCCCCTTAGGAAGATGTGTGTCTAGTTTGAAAATAATCCTTTTTTCCAATGTCTTTCTTTTCTGCGAATCTATGGGAGCATCTAAAGTTCGATAATAGTCATATCCTGAATTGATTGCCACCTCACTGTTGTATCTCACCGTGATTCTCATTCTTGATTTAGCATCACACAGTGTTGCTCAGTCTGCGAAGAGGAAAAGGACATCGAGCAACATGGAGGATTATACATTAACGGTAGGCTTTGTTGCTTTTAATAAGTGCACTTCTTTTCTCGCATGAATTCTTTGATCTTGATGCGAATCACATCAAACTTTTTATTTCTATAATATTATCAGTGACTTTGTCTCACTGCCAATGTACTATTCCATGAAGTTATTATGCTGTTGATGATGCTGTTTATGTGAAGGAAGGAAGGCCTAAAAGCTGTTGTCTTGCAGTCTTTAAATCTCTTTGCCGCATTGCCAGTTTACTGTGCCATGAAGATGCCTTACTTGAAAACTAGTTTAAAGGGGCTCCGTCTCCAAAGTGTAAACAAATCTGTAAACACAATTGTTTTAGGCACGTGTCCATTGTCTTTCGCAGTTTGTTTGATGGCTTCACCCAAGCCACCACAAACTGACCGTTGAAAATCCACTTATATCCGCGCAATCGTAGAAGATATGAATGTTTGGTTTGTTCCAATATGAAGTGCAATGATTTATCTTCAAAATAATGCTTTCGTTTAAAAAAAATAGATGAAGAGTCTGTGTGATATTACCTATTCAAAAACTCCAAAATCACCGTTTCGACCGAAATTTGGAGACGGAGCCCCTTTCATTTCCGATCTAAAGGGGTATTACTTAGACTTATAACAATGGCCTTTTTCTTCTCTATACAACTACAACAATAACTACCCACCACCGCTCAACAAGGAATGGTGAACATTATTCAAAAGCCAGGATAACCAATTTTGTGCCTAAGGAAAGCATTACTAAGAATACGAAGCAAAACTTCTTCCAAGTATCAGTTGGGGCACCAACAACGAAATCTTGTGATAAAAGACTCTGAAAATCTTTTAACCGTAAATTGGATTTATCGTTGACAGCATTAATGATACCCCCTTCCTCCATTTTGTTTGATAACATCAATGCAAAATGCTCGCAAATGCAAAATATTTTTCTTGAAGTCTCGCAAAATTGTGGAGAATAACCTTTGCCTTGTTTACAGCTTTTATACAAACATGTCGTCGAGAATTATCTTAACAATCTCCCGTTCACTCGTAGACACCAAGTCAAACAGTGTATGAGATCCTGACGAAGATACAAGGCTTATTGGAGCCAATCTTTCTTGAGCAAAGCTTAGAAGGCCAGTCGTAAGTTTTATGATCTAACGATAGCTTAAAGTAGTCATCAGCATGGCACTACTAATCGAACACTACAGAGCTTGAACATTTATTTATTCTCTTACAGTTAGATCTGATCATCATCATCATTATCATTGATCGTAATATTCAAGGCTTATATTTTATCTATTATCAATATCTTCGTATACATTTGAATAATTATAGCCGCACGTATACAAACAACTGATACATTATCATTAATTCATTATAATTATCATGTATTATCATACATTATCATTTATCCTTTTGGGTCGATGAAAATTTCTACGAATGTCTATGAAGATTAATTTTTGCTGAGATTGTTTCTACATAGGCTGTAAAGTAATTCCAAATTACATTGAGTCACAATTTTATCAGGCAGGCTATTCTATACTGATTTGATCGAAAAAAGAATGAAAATTCAACAACATCAACTCTTACAATTTTAGGTACAGCGGTGGACACTTTGCCAAACATTGGGGGGGGCAAAGCTATTGTTTAAGTTAAAAGAATTATTTACTTCTATTATTTTCAGACAAAAGGTGATTGTTCTCCCCAACATTGGGGGCGACTGCACCCCTCCCCCACCTAAGGTCCTCCACTGTTTCGGTAGAGTCTTACTAGAGTTGGAATTCCTTGTCGTTCTAACAGAGGCAAAGATGGAGATTACAGATCGAAAAGTTAGAAAAAAGGTTTACAAGATGTTTTTAAATTCTTTGCGATATAATGTGATTTTCATGTTTAATATTTCCGTCAACAGGCACTCTCCTGCATCTAATGCATCAAGTCCCCATCAAGCAAGAAACCAGACCGTCCCAGAATCAGACAGCGAGGGGGAATGAACAATGATCGCTTTTGATCACTAGAACAGGTACGACCAATCCGGTCCATTCCGGTCTATTCATTTTGAGATTCCAATGTTGTCCCACGTATTTGTTCATATAAATTCGGTCATTGATTCTACTTCAGCTAACCTGAATTAATTTATTATCAAATTGTTATTAAATCTAATTTTTGCCGATTTTTTAAATTTTGCATCTCTGCATGGGAGGGTGAACCTTGCACGTCAAAGCATTAAATCTCCGATAAGGCAAAGTAATTTGCTGATAGCTCAATCATAGCTGCGAATGTCATTTAGGAAGCTCATTCATAATGTGAAAATCGAATCAAGTATTGCTGTAAAATCAAATCTTTTCTTAGGAATATCATGTTTTTTCAAAGGCTATAATTCAACATGAAGCTTTAGAAAATTTAATTTGACAATTGAATTTCAATAGGACTGCTCAAATTGATTTTAGCATTGACATTTAACAAAGATTAGCAGAGAATTAAAGTTTTCATGGTTTCCCAAAACCTGCCATTTTTAGTCAGCTGATAGAATTGCACTTGGTTATGTGCTGTTCATGATTCGACCAAATTTGAGCAGGGGTCTTTGTTCTCATAAATAGACGTGTCTGTTAAAAGGCCAACTTTGTCAGGAACCATTGGGTAAAGACGGCAGACATGCTATAACTAATATTCGAGCAATTCATGTTATGTCAAGAAAAATCTATATTATGTGTAAATGTAACCCTTGGGCCAAAACTTAGATAACGTCCATATGATGCGGAGACGATTTGAAAATGGCGCAAATTGTTATGGATAGGCCTCCCGTTCACACGGAAACGGCAAAATTCGTGCTGGGAAAGTTTGAAAACCTAACCGCCACACTGGAAAATGGCAAAAACGAAAACATTTTCAACGATTTAAAAACGAGGGTGATTGAGTCTTTCGGCCTAGATGATAAATTTCTTTGGTGCCAAAATCTAGCCTTGTTGTAGTGGTTATAGCAAAGTGTATGCCGAAGTCGTGTGAATGCTATCTAAACTTTGGGTACCGTCACATTTTTTGCTCTTTTGAAACTTCCGGTATTGTGTGAACGTAATCTTAGACTTGAATCATTATCATTATTTTATTACGACTGTCTTCTTTGCAGTTGATGCTGATATATTCCATTTCAAAGAGTGAATCTTTAACAGCTGTTGAGCAGGTTTAAAACCTGTGCTACGTGAGTTTTGTTGCGTTTTTTAGCCTTACTATCGTTAGTTTGCCCAATCATAAACATTTCACCTTTCAACTTATACTTAGGCTGTTTACTTTAATCGCAAAGGAGGCCTTGATACCGCGCCATGTTATAACAATGCATAAACCGTAGTCAAAAGTCGGTTGTATGTGCTCTCAAGTAAACTCAAGGCCAGGGGCGAAGCTAAAAACAATTAT
This sequence comes from Aurelia aurita, assembly GCA_004194415.1. NCBI lineage: Eukaryota > Metazoa > Cnidaria > Scyphozoa > Semaeostomeae > Ulmaridae > Aurelia > Aurelia aurita. Next base: position 2,266,931 of record REGM01000001.1, on the reverse strand, counting down.
TTGGGGGATGCAGACCCTCAATTTGCCTAGATAAACGCCCTTGATCAAGGCTTCCTGTGCTGCTTCCTCCTTTTTACCACTCAATGAACAGTCATACGCCGAACGCAGTTAAAGAAAGGAGCAGACAAAATTATTTGATGGGATTGTTTCAAGTTTTCTTGAAAAGAATAGCTATTTATGTTCGCGTAGAAGAGATATTATTCTATTTTCCTTTTTTATTTTTGTAAAGAAATCTTGTTCTTAACTGTTTGCAAAGAGTTTTAGGGTTTGTTTAAAGAATATTAGATGATAGATTTTCAGGCTGAGGCATTTTCAACGTTTCAAGTCAATTGAGAGAGGAATTTGTCATTTTTCGGAGAAATTTTTTGGGGGAAATTTGTTGGGAGAAATTTTTCCCCAACAGTTCCCAGATGAATGTTTCAATTTCTCACAACAGGGTTTGGGACATTACGTTATCATGGCCGGAAACGGGCAGAACTTTCCAAAATATAACAATGGTTTTAAATTTATTTTTCGATTTGAAATTGGAAATAACCAAGGTGCAATTATGGCCATATGAAAAGATGAAGAATGCTTTTTTATATTTTAATTTAAAGGAAGGTGTGCATTTCTGGGGAACTTTTGTTTCCATTTTGATACTTTGAAAGCATGAAAACATGGAACTAGAAATTCCGAACTGCAAGAGAGAAAATGCTTTGAATTTTAGCCACGGCAGCAGTCAATTCTAGAATGGTATATTATTAAAAGGAAACAGCTGAGTGACATGGAAAAGCCTGTAAATAGGACAAAGAAAACACCCACACACGTCATTGTTTCTTGGCTGTTTATGCGCATGCACGCCCTGAGATCCTAAAGGACAAAAGTATATTTTTAGCCTGGCATTCCCCACTTTTTATATCCTTTCATCCCCTTCATCTTAAAATCTTCTCGGAATAGGTTATAAAATTTTCTCTTTGCAAGCAGTTAAAGCAAACAAGGTTATGTTTTAAACGAATGATCTGGTTCTGCTTGTTTGAGCTAAATAGATATTTGAAAAGAAATTTAATATTGAATTTTGTGGATTGTAAAATTTGGAATATTTTGTATGAATAAATGGAGATAATTATTGTATTGAGTTAGCGTGTGATAATGCTAACTGGAGATCATGGCAAGGTGGTCAGTTAGCTAAAGGGGACTGATTTATTAAACTCGATTTAGTAACAGGGTAATGACGGCAAATGACGAATCGTTAGTTTTTGTAACGGATTGCTGATCTATGCCTTGGTTAAAGCTGTCTCTGATATGTAGGTTCGTGCAGTTGTGACAGAGAGAATTTTTGGAAGTATTGAATTGATAACGTCGCCGCTTCGCTAAAGCTATTTCTCACAACAGCGCAGCTCCAACAACAACAACAGCAACAGTGCAGCTCCAGCTATACAAGCTGTTTTCCAACAGCATCAAAAATTCGCGTTTTCAAAAAACGGCTGTCTCTATGGGCCTAGTGGCGTGAAATTCTCTGAAAAAGCAAATTACACGTCTAAATTGTTAAAAAATTGACACAGAGGGAAACTTTGCCCGACTTATCCAGATTATTTTCCTGTAATCTCAAGCTTTCCGATCTTCAACTTAAAGACTGTTCGGTCTGAGAAAATTTTCTATAAAACAGAGTTTGACCTGTAATTTCCTACACTTCGAATTGTATCTTGCCATGTTGCCGATTTTGGTCTCAAATTGGCAGCCTAGAACAGAAAATGCAGCGATATCGCAACCCCCACTCTCTCGTAGACCGTTTATGTTGTCCCCAATTTTGCTGCAATCATATCATATACAAACCAATATGATTACCCAATTTTTGCCCTGTAAGTATGACAACTGCTAAGAGTTGAAATCTGGGTGCCATACCAGAGACAACGGACCTACATATCTCAGACCGTTTTTGCCCCGCTTAGCTGACATGGAACTTGAAGCTTATGCTTTGATTAATCTACAAAATTCTCTTTTTTGATTGAGAAGGATAACGGCGATTTTTATATGCTATTTGTAAAATCCTCCGGATTCTGTTGAGCAGAGTTAAGTTAATTGAGCTTAAAACCAAGCGAAGTTTGGGAGTACGTTCGAAGTCTTCTTTGATATAGAGTACGGCGGCAAGTGGAGAGTTCTAGTTCTAATAAAATCCGGAATATAGCTGAACTAAATCACGAACGACAGTTCAATTTATATGATTCTTATATTTGAAACCGGCAACCCTCCAGAACAGTTTGAAACCGGCAACACTCCAGTTTGCAAGGTAGGCTTTAAACGTGATCTCTCTAAGAACTGGGCATCATTCTCCCCTCCCTGTAAATTGAGTTTCAGTGCAAACTCTTGCTTTTACCAGACAATCTTCTCTTTCGAGGATGACTAAAAGTTAGAACTTGCTGATTGCAAACAATAGCTTTATGAGTCTCAAGACTGGTTCGAACGTACTTCTGACAATCGGTTGATTTTGGGTGAATTGCATTGCCCGTTGATCAGTGAAATTTTTTCGAATTAAAGATGCTGTCAACAATGAAAACTGATTTTTAAGAGAGTTGTCATTGCGAAAATATGAAATTGTGGGGGCGGCTATTTGCTGTAGCCTGTTTGTTGAATCAGAATTTCCGTCATTTTTCTTGCATTTGACAAAAATTTAGCTATTTAGAAATGAGCGCTCAAATCGGATCCGAAATGTTTCGGCAGACTTTAACCTCGACGCTAAGACGAGGTCGATAGAATTCGCCCATATATGACAAATTTCACTGTACATTAATCAACGAGGCAATGGTATTAAGATGTCTTCACATCTTCGAATGGGTTATACCTAAAGATTTGCTTTTGAGCAGTTAGGCGGATTGTTTTAAATCTTTCTTACTTCGATGCGTTTATGTATTTTGTAAGTAACCTGTTTTAATCAGGTTTTACTATTTCTATGAAACCTTATTATGATCATCACACAAATTCGTATTTTGATCTAGATGCCCAATCATTAGATCGTATTCTTACGCAGCTTGTGTCATCGTCGGAGCAAATCAAGGTTATTCCGTCGCGTCACAGCGTCATTTCAAGCCTTTTTGTAGGCTTGCTTCTCCGCAAGATCTGATATGCCCCATTGTGACTTAAATTTGAACAGTTGTTTACTTCTTTGTAACTGAACTGAACTGAATTGAATTGAATGAAGATGGTATCGATTGCGACCAGGAAACGGGACAAAAGTAAATTTTCAATAAAATCCATCGAAATTGCGTTGAAATTGTATCAGTATTGCTTGATTGACAACTTCACTGAAATCGTTTTGGATTGATTGATTCATTCATTCATTGACTTTTTTGTTTGATTCAGTTGCTCATTCGTTAACCCTTGCACTCAACAACAAAATGGCATACTTGGAGTGCGTTATTGAAATCACTTGAAATAAGACCCGAAGACCGTGAAATTCAATGAGTATTGCTTATGAGTGAAGTTATTGCTCACTCCGCCTCAGACAAGCATGAATAACCAGACAGGAATTTGCTCCTATGCTGACACTTGCTGCAAGCCTGTTTTAAGGCAAGATAATCTCATAATTTTGAGAGAAATCACTTGTAATATAATATTGTGATATTCACATAAAAATTCACACAATAATTTAAATTGTAGTGGTTTCTGTACTAATCCTAATACGGACTTACTGACGACGCTAGTATCACTGCATTCTGGGTAATGTAATTGCTACACAGGCAGTTTTCTTACAGTTGAATCCCCTGATATAACGAGCCCTGGATATTATGGACTCAGATCCTGGACAAAATTCCTGCGTCGTGGTTTCGTTGGGACGGGACTTTGAATTGTGGAATCGACTCTACACGTAGAATCTTTGCAACGTAGAATCTTTGCAAGGTAGAATCTTTGCAACGTAGCTTCGCCGACTCTTTTTTTGCATTCTTCCCTGCTTTGATCCNAATAATTTAAATTGTAGTGGTTTCTGTACTAATCCTAATACGGACTTACTGACGACGCTAGTATCACTGCATTCTGGGTAATGTAATTGCTACACAGGCAGTTTTCTTACAGTTGAATCCCCTGATATAACGAGCCCTGGATATTATGGACTCAGATCCTGGACAAAATTCCTGCGTCGTGGTTTCGTTGGGACGGGACTTTGAATTGTGGAATCGACTCTACACGTAGAATCTTTGCAACGTAGAATCTTTGCAAGGTAGAATCTTTGCAACGTAGCTTCGCCGACTCTTTTTTTGCATTCTTCCCTGCTTTGATCCAATGAATCGTCATTCTGTCAAGCGTTGCGCCGAATCGCGTAGCAAGCTGAATTCACACTTGATTCGATTTTGATTCCGCGATACGGCACATGCGGCAAAGTTGGATTAACTTAACTTTGCCGCATTGCCGCGCTTTATATTTATCTGGAATGCGTCAAGAACGACCATACCAGGGGCGCACATTCAAATTTTGTTAAAGGGGGGTGTAGGCATGCTCTGGACCGACTTCTGCGTGAACATTTTTTCGGACCACTTTTGATAAACTTTTAGAGAAAAGCTACACTGATACGATCCACATTCAAAGTCTCCAAAATTGATGCTTGAAATTTATAAGTCAATGAGCCATCAAAATCCATCATACATTTTGCAACTTCATGAAAGGAAAGAGATCCGAAGATCCAATATGATCTCAGAACTAAGCATCTCTGCAAGTTTCCAGTGACGATAACGACCAAATTTGGCATGGAGTCACTCTCATTCAGAGGAACTCGCTTTGCGATGAAATAAAGGAGCTACCAACAGTTGCAAGCTTTAAAAGAAAGATCCAAACCTGGACGGCCAAAAAATGTAATTGTATCTTTGTAAATATATTGTAAATAGTTGGTATTAATTAGTTTCTTAGAACTATGTCACACCAACTTTAAATAATGATGATTTGATTTGATTTGACACATCGACAATCGGAGAAGATAAATGCAAAGTTTGGAGGTTGCCGAATACGCGATTATGCTAAAGATGGCATAAGAGGATTTTTTACCTTGATAGCGATTGGTCGATTTATCATGAACAACAAAGGATCATTGTGAAACATTCCCTGGCGCCATCTTTATTAAAAATCGTCCATTGTGTTTCACTCCCACAAAAGTGTTCATCATGCCCATCAGGCTTCTCAGGAAAAGAGCATTTGCGTAAAAAGTGCACGAGAGTTCTACGGAGCGATTTGCCCCTTCTTGGCGGACTCGTCGTCTCCCCGTGGCGGCGATGCCTATTCTGTCCTCGCTTGGCACTTGCTGCTTTATTGCTACTCAAGAGTTTTCATAACTTTTGGGTACCTCGCGGAAAAGATTTGGATCAATGCCTGAGAGAAAACTTCCAAAAAATTATGGCAAGAGAACGAAAGCAAGCAAAATCAGAAAAATCCAGTTTGTTTTTGGGGACACGGCGAGTTTTTCTCAGATAAAGTTAGTTTCTCTACAGAAAAGCTAATATATATCTCAAAGCAATGTAATATCTTTTGAAAATGAAAATTTTAATGTCGTGGAAAATGGTACTGCGGAGGATCGATGGTAAAAAGGGAAAACGGGCCTAAATTGACGTCCCTTGTGGTCGGCACTAGATCATAGTCTCCCAAATCACATGACGTCATTCCACTATATTTTCCTCGTAGTCACGTGGCCTCAGCCTGGTGCAGGCATGCGCAGAGTCACAAGGCTGGACTTAACAATTTTTTGCAAAGTTTCTAGGCCATCATTCAGTTTCAGTTTTATTATTTTTTCACAGCTCAGCTGTATAACATTTGGCTTGACCTTTACTTTTCAAATCGTCAGTTCAGACTAAAGTGAGCAGAGGAACATATCAACGAATACAGAAAGTCCTAATCAAAGGTTCTTCCTAGTCAAGTTTCTCCTACATCCATAAGCGTAGGGGAAGATAAAATCTGGGGGGCTGCCCGATAAAATTTATATTGTTTACCAAATTTTTTGCCCGACTTGGGGTGGATTTTTGCCCAAAAAAGGCTGATTTTGGTAAATTTTTCCAACTTTGTGGGGCTGCCGCCCCCAGCCCCCTGGCTCTTACACCTATGCCTACATCTAATCAATCTAATTTGTCAAGTGTCAATTCAATGAAAGTTTTGACGAAATTTGCCCTTGCAATCTTTGGTTCCACCTGTCTGAGTATGAATGAACAATCGCTAAAGCAGTAATGCGTTCCTTTACATGATGAATGCATATGACGAATAACATAGAAATGAAAACAATTGGTAAGTTATTCATTGAATAGATCATTTCAATAAAGACAATAGAGACAACAAACATTATTTGCATTACTTAAGCAATATTCCTATTGTCGTCACAATAGCATATCTCTTTGTGATTTAGTCTCTACCATAGAAATGGTCTCTACAATCCCATATCTAAAACAGAGGCTAAGTGACTACGAGGCTCTATGTAGAGTGAATGACGTAATGTGATTTGGGAGACTATGATCTAGTGCCGACCGTTTCTTGTCGGTTTCAAGCAATTTTATAGCTCAGCCAATCAGGAATTGGTGCCTATACTGCCAACAATCATTTGCTTGTTGCCACTTCACATTTCATCAACAAGTAACAACAACAACAACAATTCGTTGGCGCTGATTTGAGAACGAAGGAAATAGCAAGAAAAGAAAACTAAAACTGAACTTGATTGAAGCTGTTGGGTAAGTAAGAAACAATACTCTGATGATTTCGAGTAAATATATTAAGGTCTTATTACGTTCATCTAACTTTTCATTGACGATACGCTAGCACTGCACCAAATGAAAGCGAAAAAGTCCTGCACCCAAATGATGGTGGCCTTTTAGGCCCAAAGCAAAGGCGAAAGGCCTAGCAACAAACGGACAAAATGGGACCAATACATACGATATAAATTCATTTCAAATATTAAAAATTAGCAAGGAAATGGTGATGGAAGAGTAAGGTTAAAGAGCAGTCCAAGTGCAGACTTTAAGTAAAGTGAATGGGGATCAGGATGGGAAACAGAACAGCATAATAGCATCTCTCTGGTATATACTGCATATGTATTATGTAGCCTATCAAATCATGCCTTTCTGAAGTTTCTTGAAGTTTGCAGCAGGCAGAAGATCTTCTGCTTCTAAAACACCCCAGGTATTTGCTCAAAAAATATTCCCTGCCCCCAGGCATTTGGCAGTAAATTTTCCCCATCCCAGAGCATTATGTGTATCATTTTCTTTTTATTTAGGTTCTGGTAAACTTCAGGTAAAATGGCCTCAGGAAACGGCATGCAGTTTCTGCGGATGCCAACTTTCATGGAAGAGGGAACCATGTCGAAGAGCGTGCCCTACAATAATCAAGAAATTGGACATAATCAAACAAATTTCAAGCTGCTGTCAAGGCCTGTTCAGCTAGCAATGGAACTGTCTCCAAAGCTTGTTCAGGTCCCATTGAGAATGCCCAACTATTCAAATATGCCCTTCCTGAAGTTACCAAAAAATACAACTAGCCAATATGCTGTAAGAGAAAAAAGACCTTTACTTGTTGATATCAGAAACATTCAGTCTAATGATGCACTAAATGCCTATCATTTGCCATTGCTTACAAGACCTGAAGCCCCAAGTGAACCTTCTTTAATACAAATACCACTTGTGAGGAGTGATGATAGTAGCAACCTAAGGCTCATTAAAATTCCAATCAAAGAAACCGCAAAGATGAGACAACCCATGAAAATGAATCACAGAGATGTTGCAGATAGTGAAAATGAATATCAAGTTCCTATGGTGCCAAGGGCCAGTAAAATAACTTCAGTACAAGAAAAGCCTGATGATGTGTCTGACACTAATGCATCAAAAAGGTTTGTTGGTTGAAGAAGTACAGTACAGACCTTGCACACATTAACATGACAAGAATTCTCAATATTTCTTAAGAATTCTTAAGAATTTTGAAAAATTTCCACTTACATTCTGATAAGAATTCTTGAATCATAAGAAAGACTGAATTTTTCAAATAATTCTTCTTAGGATTCTCACATACGAAAACCATGTAGGTAATGTTCGCAATACCTGTACTGTAGAATTTCTATTCTACACTTTGTATTTGTTGATGCTGTTGCAGAGTGCTCAATGCTGTATAGGTGGAGCAGATTAGAATAGATCTGACAGAAGAAAGAATGCTTGATTTGTTGTTACTCAGAGTTTCTAACTTTATGAAATCATCATTGATTGATGCAATTGATGTCTGTCCCCCTGGGGGGTTACTTGAGTCTTAGGATGACAGGGATGTGCTGCCCAGCTTTTAAGGAAAGATCCATCCTCAGGGATGCTCAATCGATTTTCATACGCATTTTTAAGGATTTTTCGGGAAAAAAGCCTGTTGAACTTGGCAGAAATCAAGTTTCATTTCACTTTAAACATACAATTATGATTATAAAGATAAATTTACCACCAACCAAGTTTCTGACCTAGACAACAAATATAATCCAACATTAAAAACAAAACACTTGAACTTTAAAACCCAACGTCATGGGCTGCACGGCACGTTCCTGTTACTCTATATATGGAAGTAGCCTCCCCCTGGGTCTGTTGCTCTTTGTGTGATTGATTTCTGATGACCACATAAAGTGAGAAACTTGGAAGAGTAACAACGAATCATGCCTTCTTTCTTTTGTCTGATCGTGATTAAAATCTCTGGTATATTGCAGATTCAATGGTTAGGAATCTTTGATAGAAAATTGAATGACCAAAACTTAATTTTGATTTTTAAACAAGAAAGATGATGGTAAGAATAATTGAAAACAGTATTCAGATGACATTTAGCCCACATTTAGAATGTTTTACGTCAAAGACAGTTTACAGTTTTTTCAGTTCCCCAGCTATAGACCTGGATAAACCGTTGCATTTTGGTCGTGCCGAATTAAATTGATTTGGATTTGACATGAGAGCCACTCTGGTGCGGCTTTGGGTAAGACGTCGGACTTAATTGATTGCATGTGATGCGAATTGATTCCAAGTTCGCATTAATGCAACAACAACGTTTTCTAAAATGCTCAGCAAGGTCAGCAAGTAAATAGATACTAGATAATGCATTTGATTTGACACATGTGTGATTTGACCTTTGATCCAAAGACGTTCTCGAGTCGCATACAGGGTTGCCAGATGGCCGAAACTGTTAGCGGCCAAAAGATTTAGGATTCGCGGCCAAATTCGGCCAACAAAACAAATTTTTCAAACGGCCAAGTTTCGGCCAATTTTCGGCCATTTTTGTGCAGTAATAATGTTATCGAAAATAGATTTTTATGTAAAAATGGTTTATCTCGACTTTACCATCATTCTGTACGAAATCTTTTAGTACTTGTTACTTTGTTTCTTATTTCTTTACTTGCAAATTTGAAATTTTGAATATGATTTTTAGCATTATTTGTGCAAAACTGGTTGTTTCTTTTGTTTTTTGTGATTTTTCTATTTACGGCCAAAATTCGGCCAACTTTTGCTTCTTCGGCCAAAACCATTATTGACGGCCAAGGGTTTTGAAAAACGGCCAGAATCGAGAAATTTGGCCGTCAAAACGGCCAAATGGCAACCCTGTCGCATAATGCGACTGAAACAGTCGAATTTGATAATTTTGGTCGACCCCGATTGAAATAGACGATTGCGCTAAAGATTCTATAGGGATTCGATTAAAGAACGCAGTGCATCTTGGTAAAGTATTCCTCGCCGCCATCTTTAGCGTAATCGTGTATTGCCTTACTCGGTCGAGCCAAACGTCACATTCTAGTCCTGCCGAATTAAACTATTTAAATCAGCGTGGCAAAAATGTGACGTTTGACCCTAGACTTAGGATAGAGACGATGTGAGGCAGTCTCGGCACTGATCTTTCCTATCTTTTGGTGCATGGTCTTTAATTTTTTTCCAAATCTAAAATAAAATATTGCTTCCTTCTCAGAAAAAGACAAAAAAAGCGAAGAGATCATCTTAAAAGTGATTCTGAAAATTCTGCTGTAACTACGGGCAAAATTTCAAGTCAACACAGGAAAGGTAATTTACAAAAAAGTGCTTCAAAAGAAACTCAGGCAGTTTTAGAAAATCAAACAGTTCTGGACCAAACGAAAAAATTAAAGCAGCGAAGGAAAAAACTAAATCTTATGGCCTTGTTGGAACAAGCTGCTCTTTTCGATGATACTGATGTCTCTACAGATGATGACACGGATTTAAGAGTTTTAAGAAATAGATCTTACTTGATTGAAGAAGAACCTTACCGCAAGAAGGATGAAGTGATTTCTAAGAGTCATAAGTCATTGCGCCATGACACTGAAAAGGAACGAGGATCGAAAAGTAGATCGAAGAAACCAACTATAGAGGAACTTCTGCTTCAAAATTTTGACGAAGTGAAAATGCCAGATGATAGTGATACAAAACAAAGTAGCAGGCCCAAGTCTACGAGAGAGGACATTGATCAATCTGAGAGAACCTTTAAACGAGACAAAATTAGGCCAAAAACAGAAAGCAGCACTCAGACGTTTCATGATGTGCAATTTCCAAAGTTTGATTTGAAAGATAAGCCGAAGAGCTCTGTTGGTCTATCGTGGAAAGAAATGATGGATTTGAAGAGTCGAAGCTCTGATGGTATTGGGCAGAATCAAGCAACTAAAGGAACACAGGTATACGATTTAGAACCCACTATTGAAAAAATCGAGCAAGTTTGTCAAACCGACTTTGTGCATGAAAAGGGTGTAGAAGAATTACTCTTGGATAATTTTAAGGACAAGAGGAAGACTGATGATACTGCGCAGACAAACACAGAAGAGGACAGCAAAAAATCGAAGCAGAAAAGGAATGGATACCCCTGGGAACATATATCTGATACTGATTTTGGTGACGTACAACTACCACGTGCTTTTGAAATTCCAAAAAGGAATGAGTTAGCGGATAAAGTAAATGCGTCTAAGAATCGAAGCTGATAAACTGGACAGCAGAACGTCAAAACGTGCAGTTGTGTGGAACAAAGAAGGCAACGAAAGGAGAGATGACCAAGAACAGGTAAGTGCCCCTCGCTACTAATTTGCTTTTGCTTAATTTTGAGAATTTTGTTTAGTCATTCTTCATTTCATTTTAAATTCTTTAAACACGGTGGCCCTATCAGCCAAGAGTGGCTGCTTTTCAGGGGGCCGTGGCAAAACATAATTACAATGTTGATTAGAAAAAGAAATACTTACAATGCTAAATTAGAATAAAATGATAAATTAAAACAAGGTATTTACAGCGTAGCCTACATTTAAAAGTAGACAGAGAAGGGGCTAACTTGACCTCATGTTTTAAGGTATTCAAGACCGTTGATCCACGGAACGAAAATGCCTTTTGGCCATCTCCAAAATGCTTTAGATATACCATGGAGTGAAAAATGTATCCATTATGTGGAAAATTACTTTGCTTCAACTTTTTTTGATTTTAAGAATATCAACTTCATCTTCTGGATAAGGATTCAATTTCATTCAAATAATAACTTGCTGNATGCTAAATTAGAATAAAATGATAAATTAAAACAAGGTATTTACAGCGTAGCCTACATTTAAAAGTAGACAGAGAAGGGGCTAACTTGACCTCATGTTTTAAGGTATTCAAGACCGTTGATCCACGGAACGAAAATGCCTTTTGGCCATCTCCAAAATGCTTTAGATATACCATGGAGTGAAAAATGTATCCATTATGTGGAAAATTACTTTGCTTCAACTTTTTTTGATTTTAAGAATATCAACTTCATCTTCTGGATAAGGATTCAATTTCATTCAAATAATAACTTGCTGTTCTTAGTATGCTGTTTTGCGCTCAATGAATTGAATAGAAATTGTTTTCACTAGCTTTGCCTGAAAAGATCTAGATAAGCACTTTGCTTTGATCAGATGATAGGCATTGGTTTTGATGCTCGAGGTAAGCTTTCTTGCACCAAGGAAGTCATTAAGATGTGAAGTTTCCTCTTCTTAGTCCTATAACTATGAAAGAGAACCCTTTGATTATAAATCTGACAAAAAGGAGTGAGCCCTCCGGAAATTCTTAAGAGAACGAAGACGACAATCATGTTTGCATTGTATCACTTATTCATTATTCGACATCCATTTAATAAGGCAACATAATCAGTGTCAAGTAAGTTAGGCCAAAGGCCAAAAATATACAACTCAAATCATTGAGGATCATTCTTAAAGACCCATTGCTAACCATGATCCTTTGTGCGCCGAATGAAAAGCAAGATAAAGAGAACCTAGGCCAGAAGCGACTTTCAGATATTACGAAAGCCGACTTTTGCGCCACAAAGGATCATTGCTAGCAATGGGTCTTTAAGAGGATCAACAAAAACGGTTACTTGCTTTTTTTATTCATTTAACATTGAAATAACGCCCCAAAGTTAAGATTAGAAAGGTTAATTTCCGACAAAGGTTGCAGATTTTCATCAAAGCTAAAGTATTAACGAGTCATTTAATTATTTTATTTCAGTCATCTAGATTGCATATTCCGCCTGAAATATTACTTGGAATGAAAATTCAAGAAGATCACATCGAAGCAATGGACAGCGGAGGTGACAGACAGAGCCAGCCACTGAACGTAGTAGATATCTCACGGCCTAATTCTCCAGCAGAAGATGGGGTCATTCTTACGGAGTCAATTATTGTTGATAACATTCCAGTTGAAAGGCTCGTGGAAAGCGTCGAATTAGCCGAGGATCGACTTCAGATGAAACACAGTATTGATGATCGAGATAGTCAGAATGAATACATTGAAAGACGTATGAATGAGGAGGTTATTTCAAGTGACAGGAAGCGAATTCAAGAAGATAGCCATGGCGAAGCTGAACCATTGCAAAATACTCACGTGTCTGCAGTTACTTCAAGAAGGTATATTTTTCATGATAATATTGTTATCATGATTTGATTAGATTTGNGGAGTCAATTATTGTTGATAACATTCCAGTTGAAAGGCTCGTGGAAAGCGTCGAATTAGCCGAGGATCGACTTCAGATGAAACACAGTATTGATGATCGAGATAGTCAGAATGAATACATTGAAAGACGTATGAATGAGGAGGTTATTTCAAGTGACAGGAAGCGAATTCAAGAAGATAGCCATGGCGAAGCTGAACCATTGCAAAATACTCACGTGTCTGCAGTTACTTCAAGAAGGTATATTTTTCATGATAATATTGTTATCATGATTTGATTAGATTTGAAACTCTTCATTTTTCTATTGTTTTCTCAGAAAACCAGCAAATTGGCTCACACAATTCAAATATCGCCAACACTGATTACCCTGAAAGCCCCATTAAGAATCCAATCCACTATAATAGATTCCAGCTCTTTGAAAGTAAATAGCGTTTCATAAGTTTTGTTGCTTCTTTGTCCAAAGTTAATTTTTTGCACAATATTCTTCAAAAGTAGACATCCTACATTGCCAATCTTCAATGTGTCTAAACTCACTAGAGACTTCTAATTCATACAGACGGCGGCATAAGGTCACAGCAGCGTTGAAAACACGCCGCCATCTTGTTTTGGGATAAATCTTTAGAAAATTTCTACAGGTTTCTATAGGAGTTTGCACAAATTTCCATAAAATTGCGCTTATATGCTCCGTCGCGATGTTAGTGAGTAGGGAAAGGATAGGTAGCAATTGTCAGCCAGACCTAAATAAATGAAATAAGCACGAATCAGCTGTTCTTGAAAGCAAGCCATAAATTTAGTCCAAGAAAGCTGCGAGAAACTTGCCTTTGCGACGATGATTTTGTGAACAGCGCCATAAACTCCATCAGCTGTAAGCTGTTCGTCGCTTCTTCGAAGTCAATCTTCCTTTCAGACATTAGCCTGTCTATCCGCTAAAGTTTTTGAATGATTTGAACAGCTTCCAAGCTTTTTGAATTTATTTATTTCGATAAATGAACGAGACACTCTCATGTTTTGTAATGGCTTCATTTACCCCAAGTCTGATTTTCGAGTGCAAATTGACAAAGTCACGTGTCATGTCGTCTGTATGAATTATCTTTATTTGAAGAAAAAACTTGCCAAAAGTCCCTGAAGATCCAAATCTTTTTTATGTTGATTTCGCTTCATGGCGTATCTCCCCGGACAACAAAATTCAGTTGGAATCTTCTTGCTAAGACAGTTTGTTTTTCATCACGATTATTAAAAGCCTCTTTGCCTTCCAGGTCAGAGGTAGCGAGGGAGTCGGAAAAATTTCAAAGAATAATGGAGAGTGCACCTAAAGATAGAATGCGTTATAATCTACGAAATATGTCAGTACAACTGAATGCCCTAGATGATCTGTATGAGCACTTGGAGAAAGAGCTTCAAAGTTCTGCAATGGTATGGTTTCTTTAATATGGTTTTGAAACCATAGTACCAGGCGTGCCCAAAAAAACTGTTCGCCTAAATTGCAGAAATAAACTTTTTCGAACTACCGGGTGAGTCAATGAAAACAATCCCCGTTTGCAAGGCCACTGCTTCCTGGATATCAAGGTAATAATATTGGCAAATATATTATGTAATGGTGGACATGCTCAAATCGATTTTAAAATTTACTTTGAGTGGAATCGGCTACTCCGTTGTGAAATTATCAGAGATTTTCTCGAGAAAGTCGCTTTAAGAAACCTTCAAAACAGACCTAAAATCACGACCAAATTTTTCAGATATTTCTGCCTTACAGCTATGACTTCAACACGTTTTAGCACATTTTATCCTCATAGGTAATTTTAAAATCGATTTGAACATGTCCACCATTAAATGATATATTTGCCAATATTATTGTCTTGATATCCAGGGAGCAGTGGCCTTTCAAACGGAGATTGTTTTTTTTTATTCACCCGGTATTTTCAGAAATGTTTCGTTTTCCTTCTATCAAAAGACTGTCTTAAACATAGTTGTTTGGTAAGAAACGAAACAGTTTTGAAGGCAATGTAGTTTATTTTATTAGGACTGTCAAATATAGATCTCGCGTGGGTATATAGTATCTTGACCTATCATCTGAGAGGAACGTGCCATTTTGCCTAAAAAATCATACCCATAATTCCGCACATATTTTGGGAATTTTGGGGTCATAATTCCGCAAATTTAGTCAAATTCTGGGCCATAATTTCGCAAATTGTGAAACATCTCCTGTAATTCCTATGCTTTTGGCAATTTTTTTCAGAACAGCATCCATAATTCCGCAAGATGTCTGAAAATGAAACCCATAATTCTGCAATTTTTCTAAAAGTACCTCTAAAAAATGGCACGTCCCCGTACCTACAACATACTAAGATACCCCCCCCCCCCTTATGAAATCTATAGTGAAGGTGAAGGTGAAGTTGCGTTTTTTAGCGCCAAGCGCTGGGATCGCAGAAGTAAAGAAGACCTAATCGAGTCCGCGACCACTTGTCATGACGCTCAAAATGGTGGGGCCCTACCTGGGATCAAACCCTGTCCGCCTGACTGTTCTGGCTGCAAAGTCAGCGGATTACACCACTGTGCCACATAGTGCCTGTTTTGTATGCTGTACACAAACATCGCAGATTATATCCTGTTTTTCTGTTTTTAGCTCATGCAGACTGTTCAGACATTACACCATGGTTTCCTTGAAGAACCAGATCCTTTTGAGAGAAGAGCCGAGCAGCGTCCATCGTCTGATAAACATAGCAAGGTATCAGATAGAACCAGCTTTATTCCTGAAAGACGCAATCGTGATCCACGGAGACGTTATCCAGTAGCTGATCTAGAAATCAAAGACGTGGATGATTTTGTTACAGAAGAAGATAGCGTTAATCTTGCTGAAAGGGTTATATCAAGCGTGGAGGATAAAATCGTAGAGGATGGAGCAATTTTGGTAGAAAGCAGCGGGGAGATACGAGCAAGTGAAGTCGGGAGTGTTGACAGTAGGAAGAGAGGTAGCGAAGAGAATTTTCATCAAGGTAAAATTTCATAATTTATGGAAAAGGACTGCGCGAGGAATGTAAAATGTCATAAATTATGAAACATTATTGGCTGAACCAGAGAGAACGAGCAGCTTTGAAACATGTATAAATCTCGTTTTTCTGATCCGGTACGCACCATTATTGATGTTGTTTTGATATATTGTTACAGGCTGAGTTTAAATTTAAGGTATGTTCAGTCATTAGGGTTTTGATTGCTCAAATCGACATCAAAGTCCACCTTTCCATCAAAGTGGATAGATATTTCCCGTCAAAATTAGTACGTATGCATGCAAGATTATCACTGAAACTTTTTAGGGACGGGTCATTAATACTTGCCGGGGAGGGGGTGGAAGACATCTGGGAGGGGGGACCAAAATTTTACCTACTCAAAGAGAGGGGGGACGAAAAATAAAGCACATCTCAAGGAGGGGNAGGAATTAAAACATAGTTGTTCTGTTTCTATATACACAAGGTTATATATGTATTGGGAGGAGGGTTGAAAATATTTTCTGCTATGTTGGAGGGGGGACGAAAATTTTCACGTAAATCAGAGAGGGGGGACGAAAATTCCATCAAATATTTGCAAATGTCTTCCACCCCCTCCCCGGCAAGTATTAATGACCCGTCCCTTAGAAGAGGAGGAAATCATACAAGTGTCTTCTCCAAACAAGAGAGTAATGTTGATCCACTTCAAAGTAAAACTAGTCTTAGGATGAAGTTTTTGAGGTCTCAGTGAAGCAAAAAATCTGGCATTTTCAAATCAGTTAAATCATTTTGAAGTATAGTCAAGCAGCGGATGGCTCAGCGGGGATGGCTCAATGGTAGCGCGCTTGACTACCAACCTGAGGGTTGGTGGTTCGAGTCCCCGCCCTGCCGAACCTGCTACGTAGAGTGAGGAGAGTCGCCAACTCTCCGTAATTCCAGGCTAAAGGAATCGCGAGGTGTGGTCACATCGAGAGGAAGGACCAGAACATTGCTTCGATAAGCTTAGCTTCTCAGTGTCCTAAAACTACATTCGGATGCTAGGTAGCAATATAGAAAAAAAAGCAGCGGATATAGACTCGCCCGGTATTTTATAAAGACTTTTTTTCTCTCCACTCTCTTGCAGACCTTGACAATGAAGATATTTCTGACTTAGCTCTGTCATCTGAAGTCGAAAGTATTTTGGACGATGATGACCAGAAAAGAGTATCTTTTGCTACGAAGGAAGATGCTAGTAGAGAAATAACCGAGAGTGAGGAAGAGCGTGTCGATGAGGCAGATGTTATTAGGCAACGTCTTGCACAAAGGTACCCAACAACATCCCCGAGAAGGCAAGAAGAAGACAAAATATCAAAGGAAAGGTGAGGATGTTTGCGAAACTTTTGGTCAGTTGTCCATTAGACTCGCCCCAAGTGTTTTTCATGAAGTCCATCTGACCGATCCCTTCCCCACAGTTCCCGGTTCCGCAAATCCAGCATTCCGTGAAATGGATCGGTCAGATAGACTTGAGGAAATAGATTTGGGGCAAGTCTAGTTGTCCATCCGACAAGAAATTCTTTTTTATCAGTGCCAAAAATCAACCGAGTAGTAGTCTTGTTGGACAATTTTGTCACTTTCCTTCGCAGAGGCTGTATTACTGAAGGACGGACATTACTGAAGGACCATCCGTACTATCCGTCCTCCGGTAATACAGCCTCTGCGAAGGAGAGTGCAATTAGGTCATGCAGAACCAAATTCCGCTTTTTGGCTTCTTTTGCAATATGTATAAGATTCAGCTGTTACTCCATAATTTGAAAAATCAATCATTGTCGGACAGACGTATGATCAACCACTTCGCAAACAGCCTCGGTTATGAATCCTGTGATTCGTCGTCTGGTTTGTCACAAAAGTATTTTTTTCGCAAAACCAGGGTAGTCAAGCCTTGACCAAATCGATACCATATTTTAAGCATAGCAGATAGCGGTTTTTAAAGCTAATTTTCAGCTATCTGGCGGTAGCAAATTTGGCAAAATTTATTTCATATTGGTACTATTTCTACGAATTAAAATCTGCGTGACGAGAATTTTGTGAAATAGTTACTGTAGTTTTCGTTATTTCTTATCAAAATTCCAAATTTGCTTCGCAGGGAAATTAAAGAGAAGCTAGAAAGGAAGAGACAGGCTTTGAGAGATTGGATGAAAAAGAAGAGAAACGAACAGAATCAGAAATATCTCAATGAAATGGAAGAAAAACGACAAAAAGAGAGCAGGCCATTTACAACAAAAAAGGTATGGATAGTGCAAAGCTGTGTTCACTCTTGAAGCTTTTTTCTTACTGCTAGCCGAACGAGGCTCGTTTCAAATGAGTCGGAAAAATTTGACCTCAATGGTGCCAACACTCAATGGCGTCAACAGACGAACAGGCCATTTACCAGCAAGAAGGTATATGTTGTGCTGAAGGTGAACTAACACGTGAAGCATGCATTCCTCTGCATCTCGTAAGAGGAAGCTTTTAAAGGAAACTATGGGCCAGAATTAGTGCATTTAGAAATCATGTTTTGGAACAACATTGAATAATAGACAATGAGATCACTGTCATTGAATAGTGAGGGGGTATTGTGAGGGCGATAGGGGTATGGTAGGGTATATGGGTATGGGGGTGAATGATACTATACGACGAATAATTTTTTTCATAACAATCCTTTTTGTTAGACACAGTGATCACATTTCATTGAATAATAGACAGTGAGAAGATAATTCAGCTACATATCTTGGTTATCTAAGTCTTTTATGATTTCGAAAATGAAAAGTAATTGAAGCTCGTTTGAAGAAGTTCCTTGCGATTTTGTGAAGTTCATTTTGGCGCACCTGGATTGTGCATTTTATTTTCTCGTGTTTGTTGCTTTCTTTTGTTTGTTTTTTTACTTAACATTGTCATCTCTTTCCACAGAATGCAGCATCGCAAAGGGAAATTCGGAAAGCGGGTAGAGAAACCAAGAAAAATAAGATGTAAGTTTTGAGTATTGCTTTGTGCTTTCATCTTTATACCGGGTGAGTCAGAAAAATGTTTAGGCGTTTGAAAGCCTGTAGCTTCCGAACTATTCATTAGATTCTAAAAAAACTTATAACATCTGTGTAGCTAACATGTCTACTTAGATACTACAATTTAGTTTGTCAAAATCGGCCATGTCGTTCTGCAGTGATAAGCGATTTTCAAAATCCTTCAAAACAAGCCTAAGAGCCTAGATCAAATTTGCTAACAATCCAACCTCATGATAATAGAAAATAGATGAAAAGTGCTAAATAACATGTCTCAAGTGTATAAAAGTATCCAGCAGCCTCTTACGTACCCAGTAAGATATTTGAGCAACAAGATAGATCGATAGAGTTTGATTATAATAGCTGCTGGGCTAAATTGTTAGCAAATTTGATCTGCGATTTTAGGCCTGTTTGCAATGATTCTGAGATGAAAGGGTTTTATAAAATTGCTTACAACTTGAAAACGATATTACCAATTTTAGCAAAGGATTTGTTTTATCTAAGTTGACTTGTTATCTACATAAGTATTATCAGTTTATAGAAATCTGATAAATTGTTTGAGAGCTACAGGCTTTCAAACGTTGAGTCGTTTTTCTGACTCACCCGGTATTTTTGATCTTTCAAAGTTCTAAAGTTCACAAACGTTTCTGGATGGTTAACAAGGCACAGCTTTGCTGGTTGCGCTATTTTTTGCTTTAGTTGTACGAGCAGACAAGGTAAATTCTGAAATCAAAATAGGCTATGATGTATACCCATTAATCCCAACATTAATTCTCTATAGATTTTAGAGACGAATGTCTAGCCTGGTCAAATTGTCATACATTACTTTGAATAGACGAAAGCGCATAAGATGGCATTTTTTAACATTATCCTTTGCGTCTGTCTGATAGCATGTCGATTGATTTCATTGGTTGCTTTATCATGGAACGCAAAGGATCATGGTAAAAAATTCCTTGGTGCCATCTATAACGTGATCGTCTATTAGAGTAGCTTTTTGCAAGAGTAGTTTTGTCAATACTGCCTCAAACAAATCTTTTTTACAACGTTCACCCAAAGTTTAGCAAGAATTTGAGAAGAGGAAAATCTATCTATAAGATACCGGCTGAGTCAGTTCTTTAGCTATTTTAGAAAGGAAGGCCCAATTTTTGCAAACTAAACTTTTTGGATCTAATCTGTCATATCAGTTTCACGGTGAACATCAGTTCGAAGAAATTTGGTGATCAATTACAATCCTACAGGCTCAAAAACTTCCAAACTTTTTTGATCTGCTGAGTAACAGTTCTCTTTTCTCTTCTTAGGATCGTGGAAGAAGAAAATTTTCAAGAGAGGATAGATGGTGCCCAGCAGCTGTATAATGATTTATTAGCAGTGAGATCAAACGCGACTGCAATCGAACAATCAAGCAGACCTGTTTTAACAGAAAGACAACCTAACAAACGAAAGAAGTTGAGTACACAGCAAGTTGGTAAAAATCAGTCAATAGGGAAACAAAATATTTTCAATGTCTATGGAAAGAAAAATGCTAGACCCGGTAGTAATGTCAGTGAGACGAAGCGTAGGCCTTCTAGAACCTCACATAATACAGGAAGGAATGATAACCCTGGGAAATTGCTCCTTGAAAACATCTCTCCAACTTGGAAAAACGCTGCAATTGCTACTGACGAAGAATTTTTACGAGGGATATTAAGGAATGTCGGAGCAGATGAAAATCATTTTCAGGAAGACTTTGAATCAGATGTGAACGCTAATGAATTTTATTCTTCAACGGTGAGATCAACTGATACTAAACCGAAGTATCAGTTAGACTTGGGGTCTCTGTCAGATAGGAAAACACCCCGACAGCTAAGTGCTAGGTCGAGAGCACGGCGATCTGTTGAAGGAAAGGAGTTTGTTACCGTTTTAAGTATGGAAAATTATAAAACGAGAACTAAAGACCTTGTAAAGGACTCCATGAGAGAATTTGCTAGCAAAGAGTTTGATGATTTGGACATCATGCAAAGCACCCTTGATAGTTCAAGACATGGGAATACATTTCTGGACAGTTCTGGTTGTCTTAATGCAAGTGAGCGTTTAATGCTGGATAGAATTATGAAAGGACGTAAAATTAACGAAGGGACTCCACGTAAAGTCAATAAGCGCCAGAGAACTTTGAGTCCAGTTACTAATGAAAATGAAACAGGAGATGTTGAAGGGATATTGTCGCAGTATGGATTGTTAGACGATGAGCTGGGACAATATGATGTAGCAGAGACAAATCAACTTCTGGTAAGCGTTTTCAGTTGTTTGTTGGGTGAATGCAAGGCAAAGTATTTTGTCCATGATAACGTACTCCTAAAACGTGGCTAGACAAGTAGCATCTTTTGCCAAAAACGTCATATGGCCCATGCAATAATTGTGAAAAAGACATCAATCGAATGATCGTAAGATATGAGTCTAAAGATCTTGATTTTTGAGCTCAGAGAAAGAGGTCTTTTCCTATTGGAATGCTCGCGACCTTTTTATCTTAATCTTATCGAGATCAATTTATTTCATCTGAAAGCCCATTTTCACCTGATAAAAAAAAACTTGGAAAACTTGGAAACCTTGCTCTTGAGATCTTTTTGCTGTGTTCTGTTTGACAATGGTTTGTTTGTCGATGAGTAAAGTAAACTTTATGGCTGGATACATTATTCGTCCCACTAGTTTTTAGGAGTCCTATTTGTTGTTTTTCAGGCGTATTCTTCTCGGGATTCTTCTCCTGTAAATTAAAGTGCATAACAAATTTATATGAAGATAATTTCTTACTGCCAAGTTGGCAATTCAGAATTGAAAGGGCTTATGCTCAGTTTATACCAATGTAGCAAAAATTGATTATATAATATCCTTGAGAAGATCGGTGCAGACATACTCTGTGACTGGTAAATTGCGAAAATGGCGTTCATAATAATACAAGCAACATTCTTGTACCAGCCATTTCTCATAAATAGTTTACGATATTATCAACTGTGCTGCCATGGAGTGGAGGAGAAGGCATAATGGATGATATTATCTATTTATCAATTTTGAATATTCTATTATTCATATAATAAACAAATAACTGGTACCGATTTAACAATTATAAACTGCAACAGGGAGATGTTATACGATCAAATATTCTTTCCGTGCTTTCAAACTTCGAATAATGTTCCATCTTAGCAGATTTTGATTAATCCTTTATCAATATCAAGCTACAGAATTCATGAAAAAGTCAAAAGAAACGTTTCCTGGTAAGCCTCCTTGTGCATTTTAAATCCTAGGCTAAAGTTAGGATACAGTTGCCATACCTTGTACCTATCTACTTCTTAGGGACCCCCTCCACCCCATTGCAATGTTGTGTTGATATGAGCAAGTGTTTTGGCTGCTTCGGTTCCTTAGCTAACAATGCAGAACAACATTGAAATAGTGGGCTCCTCGAAATGAAATACCACCAATGTCTGCGAATGTCTCCTAACATAGTCCAGGATTGTAGGTCATCTTCCCTATTTGCCCATGTCATATCATGTCATACCTTATTCTCCTGGTAGAACAGATAAAATACTAATATTCTGTAAGTAAAAACAAAGTTTCTTATTGTATCGATAATGCTTTCTTTTTATTCCTACAGGCCGAGGCAGATGCACTCTTGGACAATTCAAATGAAAATGATGAAGCAAAATTGTACAACGAATCTATTGACTGGAATGAAATCGATAGGATTTTAAGATAGAACAAATTATTTGATTCTCGTACAAATTTATGTGTATAGTAATTTATGTTAGTTTTGAAGAAAGTTGCCAGATAGTGTGAACATACCTAGTACTCTTTTATGAAGGGCTGGGGATATAACTAATAGATATCCATCCAAGAAACTTTGTAATTTTAAAGTCTAGTGGAGGATTTTTGGAGCTTTGCGCAGTGTACACTATTTTAGGCACAATTTATTTTATAAGAATGTCTAGGCTGAGTTTGCCTAAATTTAGGAACAAGTCAAGAGCATTCCCGATGCTTACACTCGAAACTGAACCAACTTGAAATCGATATTACATCTTGTTTGTTTGTTTGTCAACTTATTTCAATTCGATTTTTACCTAGCTATACATATATACATATAGACAACTAATCTAAATCGAATATACAAATGAATAAATAAAGAAATAAATAAATTAATAGATAAGTTAAATATTCAAACCCAAATGGACAATATATGGTCAAAATTTATAGGATATCTTACAACATTAACATGAATAGTTTTGGTTCAGTTAGTTTGCATGAAAAGGTTTTCAGTTTTAACTTCATTGTTTCCTATTTACTGGTAAAAGCAGGCAATATACTCGTAAATTACTCGTACTGTTTTGGGGTACATAACAAATAACAAGAGTTTTGTTAGGTTGCTCTAGGGTCAACTGCAAAATCAACGTGCTTGTAAGAAAAACGGAGCACTGTGTGTGACTCTCTTTTGATTTGAAGAGAGCAAAATTATTCGACACACATCATGACACAGAAATAGCATTTTCCTAATACTTTGGCAAAGTTTTGACAAATCAGATAAATTTCTATGGACACCATGGAACCGCACAAACAACAAACTGGGAAGTGGGTTGAAAAAGCTGTATGTCAATAGACTTACTACATTGGTGACAGTTTCGCTCCTCTTGAAGACTGATATCCAGTTGACTGAAGAAACGACAACAACAATTCATTTCAATAAGAATCAGGAGTCGTGGAGCCTGTGTAGTAAAAGTATGACGTCATTGCAGTGACTTAGCAAAAAAATCCGGCGGTAAAGAATAAGGCGCAAAATTTTGTTGATGCAGCAAAACAAATCTGTTGGAGAGAGAAGAAAGACGTCTATCCAGCTCAGCTCAAGGCTGTAAGCTGCAATGAAGTTCTTCAAACAGCTATGGCTGTTGATATGGAAGAATTTGTCATTACGAAGACGGCAGATGGTAAGACAAGCTTGATTTTTGTTTGATCTGATTCGTATCTTACTTTTTTAGGCTCATTGTGGTTAACCGGTTTATTTAGGCCCTCTTGTTTCGTCTAAATTTTTGCTGACGCTTCTGCCAAAAGGCCATTGTCTTATCACCTAGCCTGAGTGATTGCAGCACCATATGGCAAAAACATTTATTGACGGCCGCCTTATTGACTGATCTAAGAGACGCTTGGCACGGGCAATTATTCAGATGAGATGATTTTATTAGATCATCTTTTAGACTTGCATGCTATGTAATTGTATGATTTTTTAGGCCCATCCGCCTCCAAGCCTTCTTCTTTAAATTGTCTCTGGTATTCAATATTGATAATCAAAGTTTTCTCCAAAAGCAAAAATTTCTATGAAATATATATGCAATGCAACCTTACGTTTTGGCCTTGCATTGTGGAAAGACTTCTGAGAGATTCTAAAAGATATGAGGTGTCACCCTCCCCTCACCAACACCATTTTAGCAGATGACTGAAAAGTGTAAGGCTAAGGGCCACCCATTTGGGTGGCATGGTAGGTCAGCCGAAAAAAAATTCGTATTTTTTCCATTTTTGGCTTTGTTCACAAAACATAAATAGCTGAAATAGCACTCACCAGCCAGAAAAGAACTCTCTTGATTCAAAATCAAATTAAAGGAGACTTATCCCTGACCTAAAACTTCACATAGATTTTTTATTTTGGAACAGTTGGTTGGATGATGCTACCAAATGATTTTTATGTGGCCTGCCTTATGAATCCTTACAGACTGGATTTTTGCTCTGTTTTTCAAGAAGAACTTTGTGTCTAGGAACCATCATACAGTACAGGGCCTGCGCGCATTAACGTCGTTTTCCTGCCTGAGAATTCTTAAGAATATTTTACTTTCTTAAGAATTCTTGTTTTAAAAACTTACCGTCTTTCACATTTCAATATTTAGTATCGTTACCTTTTAGGTTAGAAATGTTGTTGAGCTGCTATGGCCACTGGCAATTTTCTTAATTCTGGCAGCGGTGAGAAAGAGAAGACCAGCAGTACACAACCCTGAAGGTAGGTGATTTCAGGGATTATTTAGTCAATGGGGATGACTCAGTGGCAGGTCGCTTGACTGCCAGTATGTATGTATGTATGTATCATTTGCCACAATTAAAAATATTTACAAGTTTTATGATATAAAAATAGATA
Organism: Aurelia aurita; assembly: GCA_004194415.1. Lineage (NCBI taxonomy): Eukaryota > Metazoa > Cnidaria > Scyphozoa > Semaeostomeae > Ulmaridae > Aurelia > Aurelia aurita. The sequence goes on along the minus strand of REGM01000001.1, from coordinate 2,241,903 downwards.
TATACAATACAATTTATAAGTTTAAAAACGCGATGAAAAACACCCCTAATTACAGTGGGAGGGATAAAATTAAAAGGTCAAGCTTACCTTATTTCCATAATGGTACCCTTAGAGGTGCCGATATAATGGGAAAATATGGGTTGAATGAAAAATACAGATCTGTAGGTATTTTCGATACAAAATGTGGTTTATAAGACAAAAATCTACCAGTCTGAAGGTTGGTGGTTCCAGTCCACACCCTGTCATGTCAAACCAGCTACGTAGAGTGAAGAGAGTTGCCAGCTGTCTGCAATTCCAGGATTAAAGGAATCACGAGGAGCGGTCACATCAAGAGGAAGGACCAGGACACTGCTTTGATGAGCTTTGCTTCTCCATGTCCTAAGCTAAATACTACCTTCAGATGTTAGGTAGAAATCAAGAAGAATAAGAAGAAAAAATCGTAGCTTTGTGGGGCATTTCTTTTAATCTGTACCATGTTAAACAAAATTTTCTCTGTGCTTATTTGAAGTGCCTCACTGTACATGATACTATCACAAACTTGATTGCTTTTCTAACTGCCCATTGATTCAAAAGCCTGATTTTAATTTATGAATATATAATTATGTATAATAATTTTTTTGCAGTATTCTTCAAAGCAAGGGCACTGCCATCTGCTGGGGTTTTGCCTTTTATGCAGTCATTCATTTGTGACTATGACAACCCAACAACTAAATATCAAGAAGATTTGCCTGATTATTCAAACACAAGGTCTGTAATGTTTTGTTTATACAGGCCTTGCGCACATTAACATGACACAAATTCTCAAGAATTCTTATGAATTTTCAAGAATTCTTCATATAATGATAAGGATTTCTTAACTAGTATGAAATGAAAGAGCCTCCAGCTCCCTGCAACATTTCTCAAAATAAGACAACACTTGATATTTTCTCCGTAAGGCCAGACTCTTGATTTAATGTTTCAAAATGCTTTATCATTTTATGCTGTTCTTCAGCCCTGCTGATTTTATTCACACCTGCAGCTTGCATGCTCTTAAGATTGGTTTTAAAGTTCTTGTTTCCTTCTGACATTAATAGACGATTGTGCTAAAGATGGCAACAGAAATTTTTACCATGATGCTTGGCGTCGCATTGAATTTTGATTGATTTGATTGGTTGATTTCTTCAATACCGCAAAGGATCTAGGTAGAAAATTCCTTGACGCCATCTTTAGCGCAATCGTCTATTGAAACCTAGCACATAATACTTTGGTTAGATGTTCTTGCATTGGTTTAAGAATTGCACAGTTGACCTTTTAGGTGATACATAGAATATTGAGTGCCTGGCTCTATAATTCAATCAATTTTTCAAAGTCTGCTGTTATGTATCTTTGAAAAATTTATTTTCATTGGCCTCTCTGCCTCTACAAATACTTTATTTTCATTCTCTTATCACATTATTATATTGAATAAGAATTAATTCCTGTTTAGCTTCTACAAGCTTGCTCAAGATCTTGGACCAATTTTACAAAACAGAACAAATCTGGAGCTCGTTGCACGTTTCCAAGATGATTATAATGCCCTGCAGAAGACATTGACAGAATTACAGTTATTCAACAATGCAAGTCAAATAAATGCAGGTACTGTTTGCTAATGTTTTGAGCAGAAAAATGCTTTGACCTGTTGCAGGTGTTAGTTAAAGCCTGGTTTCCATATAATCGCTAAGATCGTTTGGATTGTTGTGAACGACTCCAGCAATCCCAGCGATCTTACGGAAGCATACAAGAACGATCCTAGCTATTGCAATGGTCTGGATCGCTTGGAAAGAAACTTGCTCTATTCCAGCGATCCACCAGCGATCGCAACAATCAAAATGTAAGAAGAAGACTGTAAGCTGCCCTCACAGGAGCCAGTAACTGCAATTTTCCAGCAATCTGACCGATCCTGGCGATTATGCGGAAACACTTCCTCCAGCAATCCCAGCGATCCAAAATCAGCGATCGAAACAATCTAAACGATCAAAACGATCATATGGAAACCAGGCTTAAGTGCAGTCTCCTAATTGCATACAGTATTAGATGTATAATTGTTATGATCATAAAGAAAGCAATGTTATTATTACCTATCTTTCAGTTTCCATATATAGGTAATTGATTCGATTTTGTCTTATTTCACAGTATTTCACCGTTGATTCATCTTTGTAAAATATCAATTAATGATTAGTGTTACATTAAAAAATGAAATCGAAGTTTTATCCTGTAAATAGCAGTATAGTTTTTTTATCAATATAGACTTCTTCCCTTTTGTAAGAATAGTTAAAAATTCTTGAATTTTCACATAGGTTCAACACATTCTTAGATGAGTTGTGAATTAACGGTATATACCGTTATGTTCTTTTGAATTGGTGAATACTAATTTCTGAAAGGTCTTATTGCCATATTTATAATTTCACCATTAGAAGCATATTCAAATTTTTATAATTTTTCAAAACAAGAACCTTGTTTACTTTAAGCAGTAAATTTAATGAATTATTTATTTATGTTACATTTTTTGCAGCCACTAGTCTCAGGAAGATACTTAGAAATGACATGATAGTGAGAAATTTTTTGCAAAAGCATACCACATTCAACAAGACTTACATTGATGCTGTCCTCACTAGTAGAATCAACGTTACTCAGGTAAGATACAACTGATCCTTACAGGCCCCGTCGGAACGAAATTCATATTGAGGGGGGGGCTGAAGGAAGATGAGAGTGGAGTGAGGAAAGCTGAGGGTGCAGCAGCTTGCCCCCATGAAAATTCTTTGAAACCATGCCCTTTAGATCGTTGGAAAACGCCCCTGCTGTGAAAAATTTGCCATTCGAAGAAGCATAAAAGCATGATTGACAAATGGCTTTCACAGGAAAGTTTGAAATTAGTGCTTCCAAATCATTTAGGAATAAACTATTTTGTCGATTAATCAAGAAAAAGTGGCAACATGCTGACTTCCTTGAGAGCAAATAAGTTTGAATCTTTTGCTTCCTTAAGTTTGAGTTCTAAGGGAGTTTCACAGCGTTTTTCACTAAAACATATAACAGACATTAGCAAGTTGTAGTGTTGCTTCAGGCTGAAGCCCCCCATCCCGCCCCCCCCACTTCCAATGGGCCTGCCATGAAATTTGTTATCTTTGATCAAGCAGTAGAAACAATCGTGTGGATCGGTTAAAGGTAGCTGTTGCCATAGAGAGAAGATAGATTTAAAAGTAATCTAAAAACATGTCGAATTGGTAAAAATATTTTTCTTGGATGAAAATTCACTAAAATTCAGAAGTTAATAAACTTTCTTCTTGTGCCTGTTCAAAACTTCTATTGTTAATCTGTTTCTTATTCGTTTTAGGTGTTGTCAGTGTACACGGATTATCGCGGGAGATTTGGCACTTTTAGCATAGCTCAGCTCCTTGTAAGTCAACTACACAATCACTTAGTTTCCCTGATTTAGTATTGCTTTAACTACATAACGATACCATGGGTTGGGAGTAAACTGGTAAGCTACTCCGTGGCCTTTAGGGATAACGCAAAATTTATTTTGTTACACTGCTGGTGGATAAAAAAATGTATGCAAAAAATCTGCTCACCCTGTTGAAAATTTTTTTTTTAAACTAACCGCCCTGTCACCCTTCCTTCAAAAATTTATCCGCCCCATTCTTCTTCTAAGTGTTAGTTGTTATACTACAGATGAATAAGCTAATGATCATGACAACATTTATTCTCGTTGATGTCCAAAAGATTTTGTTCAGTTCAGTTCAGTTCCTTTAATTTTAAAATTCCTCTACATACAAATCTCAAAAAATACATAAAATACTCAAAATTAAACTACAAAAAGGCTTTACAATATTAATGAAATACAATTAAAGAACACAATACAAAAAGATGGGGGGGGG
>REGM01000001.1:2205961-2237363 GCA_004194415.1 Aurelia aurita | reverse complement strand
AGGGGAAGGAAAAGAGGGAAAAGAAAAAGGGGAGGGAAAGGGAAGGAGAAAGAGACTTGTGAACTTCGCGCTTCGAAAACGAGGCTACATTGTTCTCGTTTGATTGATCTGGACGGGGGTATTAGTACCGTGGTAAAAACGAGAATATACAACACAACAACAGTAGGACACATGTTATTAATGGCGGACCACATCGATGAAGAAACTGCTAGCAGGTTTGACACGAGCACCCCGGTCAAAATATCGCGTGAACTTAATTTAAAAGGAGAGAATAAATGTTTACTTTGCTCTGATGATGTTAGAGCACGATTTAAAAATCCAAGCGATATGAAAATAAAGTTATGGGATAACAAAAGAGATAAAACAGCAGCGGCAAAGAAGGTCGAGGATCTCATTGGAGAGACCATAGTGAAAACAATGGACCTGGAGATGATTTGCAGGACTTGCTATCGATCCTATCGCAAACACATTGCTGACAAACATAGTGAGCAATTGCCCAGCACAGCCCAAGGACTGCAACAAGAAGATTGTGCACTAAATTATACCTGTAATGCTCTGTCATTAGGGCTGCTTGCAAAGGACTTTGTCAATGCAAGAAAGATAGGGGATGGGAAGAGAATCATTAGGCTGTACAAGTTTTTACTTCTGTATTTCAAATTGGAGTCAAGGACCAAGTATTCATATTATTCATTGTACACAATCATGCAAGCTTTCCATCTCTTACCTCCATATCTTGCTCATGAATTGGTGTGGAACCGCACAAATAATAGTAAAGGAAAGATTAATTCAAATGTGGAGAATGATCGTACATGTGAGCACCATGTCAAGTCTTTCAAATCAGATTGCAAAGATTTCCAAGGAAAGGTATCCTCAAAAAGTATTAAAAGAGCTAGCTGTTCATACACAGCTATGAATCAATTGATGAGTACATATGACACAGAACTCTTTGTCAAACATCAATCTGGTAGACATTCAAAACCAGATACAAGCAGCGATGTTAAAAGCCTGGCTAAGCAGTATTCGGCACACAAAATTTGCCAATCTGTACCTGGAAGAAACCACACTGCATTCCCAGGAATGGAAAGAAACCTGCTACAGAAGCTGGACATCCCAGCTTTAGCAGAATGGGTATCGGACAAAATTAAGAAATTCGATTCCATGAATATGTTTCGAAAGATAAGGAACTAAGTACTTTTGAAAAGCACTGTTATGAGAGAACTCAAAATTTCTCACCTAGGTGTGCCAAAAAATTGTCCACTTTTGACAGGTCATGATAAATCATACACTGGCTTGATTTTGAAGATCTATGATTTTATTTTTGGCTCTTAGGGTAAAACCCTTGAATGACTTCTCAAATGATTGAGCTCAAAAACATTGAAAAAGGTAAAAAATTGTACTCAAAAGTTTCGTAAAACTTGACATGATTCAACAAAGGGAAGTATTGCTAATCAATTTCTGAATCCCCAATTCACCTCAAAAAGTTTTCTCTTTGACCATTTATGTTGTCTAACTTTGATCCCCATTTTCATCTTTTTTTCTATGTTTTTTGAAATAAAATTCCAAGAAACTGAGTTATTATAACTCAAGAAACAGAAGACCAAAAAAATAACAAACATCTAAGAAAATAATTCAGAATCATATCAAAATTAAATCATGATTATTCGAAATTGGTTGATTACAATTCACTTTGAGCTTTCAAAAGTGGATACTTTTTTGGCATGACTGTAGCCTGGTATATATATATTTACATTGCGCTACTTTGGTAATTAATCAGAACATGAATCTTCAGTATCTGATGCTATGGTTATTCTGTATTTTGCAGCATTCCTTTGGTACGTTAAAGAATCGTCTGAAAGCTCATCAGATGTTTCATTTTCAGTATCCTCAGTAGTTTTAGTAACTGTTTCACTTTCAATAACTTCAGCACTGTCAGAAATCGCTGTTTCCAAATTTGCTTCGAATGATTCTGATAAGCCAGAATTGGATGTTGTCAATTCCACCATTATGAGGTCTTTTTGGGAGATAACATCATTCACAATACTGTAAATTGGATGGCAAAGATCATCATTAAAAATACACGTATTCTTTAGAATGTCATCAGCACATGTAATGCTTCCAGCCTTATTCAATATTTCCTTTATAGCCATTAAAGGAAACCCAGAGGCAATTTCATAGCCACTGAAGAGTTGAGATTTTTGCTTCCCTTCAATTATTGAATTTCGAAAAGAGGATAGATTTTGCAACAGCAGATTTGCCCCCTCTTCGGTCAATACATAGTTACAATCAATATGTGTGACATCAGTCATTGGGGTTAGTGATGCTTTGATGGCCTGCTCAAATGCTGATTCATAACTAACAGGATTGTCTTGTAAGGAACATTTCTCCCCTGAAGAATCACACATGCATTTACAAGCACATATGTCACAACATTGGTGCAAAGGTGCAACTTTCTCAAAATTTCCCTTGAATTGATGAAATATCATTTCCCTCCTGCATTTTGACTTGTTCTTGCAATACTCTCTCATTGCTTGGCTGGTGTTTTTCGATATAGCCTTAGGGAACATTATTAACACTGCATGACACTGAGATCCATCACGTCCTGCCCTTCCTGTTTCTTGACAATAATAGTCAATATCATTAGGAGGTCCATAATGTACAACCAAATGGAGGCCTTCTCCTTCCCTTTCCCTCCCCTTTTTCTTTTCCCTCTTTTCCTTCCCCTCTCCCTTTTCCCTCCCGTTTGTTTTTCGAGAGAGAGAGACTTGGAGCAAGTCCAGTCGCAACCTTTTTGACGCCGTACAAAATTATCTGTATGAACACGTAGTGGAAATATTTTTAAACTTTAACTATTTGAAATAAATATTTTCTAAATTAAGATTGTTAAATAAAGGAAGACTTTTGGTCCGTTGCTTGGAATTGATGTTTCAGAATAAATCAAATGTTATTGAAAAACAAATCTTGAAAGCTTTGGCAGTGAAAAGGCTGTTGTTCATTGAATGGTTTATTTACTGATTAGCTGACTGATCAGACAAGTACCCGAATGACAGACTGACGAACGGACTGAATTATTGATTGATTGATTGATTGATTGATTGATTGATTGGTTGATTGATTGATTGATTGATTGATTGATTTTTCTGCCTCGTCTAGCTCCTGGCTTCAGCATGGAGGACAACTGCTTGTGGTTCGCCAGGATTCAAATCATTTTTCATCCTTCCAAGCAACATAAATAAAGTAAGTTTTAGTGCACCGTACATTCTCAGTTATTCAAACCATTGATTGTTCTGTTGTTTGGTGAAATAACTGTACTCATATTACTTTGTTTTTAGTATTGATGTTAGGTATAATCTCTCTGCACATGGGGCAGAATTATTTCACCTGTTTACAGGCTGTTTAAAAAAATTATAGAAAGAAAGGGCAGTGTGTATGCTAATATCAGAGCCATGTCGCTTTCTCCTATGTTCTGTTAAGCTCTCTGTGGTTATTTTCCATTAATTTACATGGATAGTAAAGTTTGTTTTTTAAAACAGTAGATAAATTTTGGTATCACAGCTGATAAACTTTTCTGCAATTCGTTTTATCAAGCGACATTTAAGGTCATGCCAAGTTTCTCCCAAGTGACTGAAAAAAGATATTTCTTCTTTCTGCCAAAGGAACCATTTTCAGGAGGGAAATGAAATGTCTATCTTCAAGAAACCAATGCGAAGGGAAACATTTCCTTTGAAGCAAAGACTTTTGAAAAGTCCCTGCGACCAATGGTCAGACGAGTATGTATTTTATTCATCCCCGTTCCTCCCCTTGAAATCCATTACTTATTTCTAAAAATCAACCTTCTCCTGTATTTTTTCACAGACTTTCTTGCAAGATCAGATGTGCAAACTGAGCAATGCTGAATGGGTGCAACTTGGCACTGATGTGTTCAGTAACATTGATTGGGTAGCACTCAACGAAACCATACGGGTAAAATCTTTAACAATCTCATTACGCACTCTCATATTTATTGGCCATGCTTTTTGTAACGTTTAAATGTTCACCAGTGGTTCAGATTTGAAGGAGTAGTCGCAGTTTCAAAAATGTTTCCTAAGTTTGAGCATTGAAGATTCATAAACAAATGTGGATAATTCTGTAGATGTCCAATTTTTCCTTTAGCGTCTAATTATTACTAAATTCTCGCCTTTTTCAATAGGGTGAAAACGTTTATGACAAGTATATGAAATGGAGGAAGACAGTAAACGATGAAGTCAATCGACTTATGCAAGATGTGAGTAGTATGAATATTTCCTAAATGAAGAAAGAAGCTAATCCACTACTAGTTTTGATTTTAGGGATAAAGAGAGTAACTGGCTGCTAAACAACTGCAGTGCATCTAGATCCGGGTTCCATTGGCCTGGCATAGACTTCAGCACACGCAAAGACCAGTAAAATGTTCACTACAAAGTGAGAACAATGCTGGCCTCATTTACTCAAAATATTCTGCTGGCTCCGGTGGGCAGCTAAAAAAGGTAGCCGAGGTTTTTTTGCTTATGAAACACAATGAAGGTGTGTGTGATTTGTTTAGTATGCAATAAAGGGACCTTAAAATCTTTAAACCGTGCACAGGTTAAATAATCAGTTCACCCTTTTTAATCTATGTAACGACAAATATACTATTTCCAGTGCTACCGGGTAAATAAAAAATGCATGACGTTTGAAAAAATAGTGCTCCCTGAATATCAAAGCAATGATGTTGAAAATGTCTCGTTTAATAGCTGAACTGTTTAATTAGATATTAAAATTTACCTGACAGAAATCGATCACTCCGTTATGAGGGATCTTCTCGAGGAGGATCCTTCAAAAACGATAAAAAACGACTAAAAATGATGATCAAGTTTCTTCAGTTTTCCTGCTTCACAGCAATGACTTTAACAGGTTTTAGCGTTTGTTATCCTCTTGGAGGGATGGAATTCCCTTGGATGAATTTTGTTATACTGGCGGGGATGACTTTTCATTCCCCCAAAGGGATAACACTTGCTAAGACGTGTTTAAGTCATAGCTGTAAAGCAGAAATATTAGAGAAATTTGGTGGTGATTTTAGGCCATTTTTTCTCGAGAAAATCCGTTATAGAATCGGAACGGAGTGACCGATTTTCAGTCAGGAAATATCTAAAATTAACTGAACTGTTTAGCTATTAAATAAGATATTACAATTTATTATTGCTTTGATGTTCAGGAAACAATAGCCTTTCAAGCGGCGTGCGTGTTTTCTGACTCACCCGGTAGATAAATAGATTTAGCTAAACTTTTCCAATTAACCATCATGATTTCCAAGCAAGAGTAGCTACGAGGCAATATTCTGATTGAGCTCATCTCTCTTTCTTAGGTACGAGCCTTACAGACCTTTGAACCCGTGCTTAGAGACCTCCAATTAGCGACCAATGCTATGCGAAATGTAAACGCTTCAAACTTTGCGAACGTGTCAATGGCGAACGTATCAAGTCAAGCATTTCAGTTACGTGGATTGCTTTGTGGAAGATCAGATCAAACTGCATCTGCAGCGGCTCAGTCTGCAACAACTATGTTAAATCAAGCTACCACTAGCGATGGGAGCTCGTCGGGCCAGTCGAAAACGCGTAAGTAAAGTTCGTCTTTTCAATACGCACTGTATGTTCTTATTTTCCACAAAAATGTATGTGAGATTAGAGATATTCTCTGTAGGGATGGCTGTGTTTGTGATGGTCTAACCATGCATCTGAATGCCACTTGAAAGTCATCCAACTTGAAACCTTTAATAAACCTTTAATAACAGATTTTTTCATTCAATAAAACTGCCAGGTTTGCATGTTGCCGACGTTAATTGCCATGCTGGTGTCTATAACAGAGGTTAATACCGGGTGTCCCAAAAAGTACTTCCATTTAAAAAAATCACTAAAACTCGATTATGAAACCTATCATAAAATCTTCTTTTTGGTCGCTTTTGTCAATGATTCAAATTTATTTAAAGATAATGAAATTACAGGTTGAAGAACATTATTCTGCGCTATACTTTTTAAGCAACATCGTAAATCTCGCCTAAGAGCCATTATTTTGAGATTTTTCATTATCCTTCAAGTCTACAATGATAGTTTGCGTTTCTTTACGACATTTATGACCAAACTAGAAGCTTAATATGCAAAAAGAGATTAATCTGGTAATCATCAGTGCTTTTGCAATATTCTTCAAAACCAGGCAGGCCTAAAAATAGCTAAATTTGCTAATTTTAAAACCAATCACAAGATCAGCGATACTTGGGAAAATAATTTGGTCTTTGATCTACTTGCCAAAAAAAGAAATTTGAAGATCGGCGATGTAATCAAAGTTTGGTGATTTTTCAAACAACAGACCCGGTAGCACTATTTATCACTGGTCTATACCCTTGACAGGGCGGAAAAATGCGTGCAATATCAGTCCAAAAAGAGCATGATTTTACATTTAGTCATTCTTGAAACTGAAAATCTGATTTATTTTTTTCGGACTTAGAGAGAAATTTCCGTGTTAAGTAGAGCGAAGTTTATCGCAAGTCAAACATATAGTTGACATAAATAGTTATCCTTATACAAGGTCCTTCTTCGCATAGCAACCATTTGATGATCTTGTGAAGTAGCATGCTTGCCAAGTTACTTAGTAGCAAATACTGCTATATCAAGGAGATCGTTTGGAAACGATGCAATAATAGTTTATTGCCTAATAATCTGATACTTCACGTTCTTATTCAGTCAATTTATTAGTATTGAATAGACAAAGTTTACCTATCTCTCGCCAGTTTGATAGTTCAATATTTTTTCTGTCATAGCTGGAAAGAAGGGACAATGTAGCAGTGTACCAATTGAATCACGAAGTCCTTGTGGCTGGAAAGACATATCAAAAGGAACTTGCTTATCTATGGGATGTTGTTATAATAAAGTTTCTACGCCAAGTAAAACGTGCTTCTGCAAGCCAGGTTAGTTCGTAAAGAATTATTATGGTATAATTCATTCAGGAGATTACTCATGAACGCATGCGTACATTTCGCTTTTCAGTTTAGCAATATTTTGCCATCAATAAGTCCAGAGAAGGACAAGAAAATGTAATTTAATTGTCTTGGAAACTTGAGTATGCATTTCAATAAATGTTTCCACAATCCTGGTAAACAGAACTCCTAAAATAACATAACCCTGTACCGTAGAATACACCAGCCGCACTAAAGATATAAAATAATCGTGTTAAGCCATCTGTAGGAGTTCACTGCTATTTAAGGAACCCAGACCTTTTTGGAAATTTTATCCATTTTGTCCATCCATCCTCTGTCTAATACAGGCAACAATGAAATAAGTTGTCGATGAATGTTTACTTGGATTCATATAACAGCTGTGAAATTGAGAATGAGGCTAGCGACGACAATCCCGGGTGGGGGGAGTACACAACATGTTGAGAGTACGGGTATGTGCCGGGTATGTATGGGTGGGTTTTTGGGCCAAAATTTTCTAAACACGGCAGATTTTCCTTAGACATGGGTCGGTTTGGCTGAAATCAGCCAAAAATCGTTTAAAGTGGGTAGTTTTCCGTCAAAATTTATCATAAAAGTGGGTACGAAGGCAAATTTTGGCTATTAGAAGAGGATAGCTTTCTGAAAACCGGGCGGCAGATCCCCGTACTTCAACAAGTCGTGTGTGGTTAATAACTATCATTTTTCATGGCAATCTTCAAATTAAGCTTACCAGACTTTCGATCTGTTGATAGATATCAGTTCTGTTTTCGTAAGTTTTCGTAAAATTCAGCAACATCTGCAACGGTGCTTTCAGCTGGCCTAAGCTTGTAATACCAGTTTCAATCTAGAAAATGAAGATCAGCAAAACAGTTAGTTTGAAATGAGTTAAACTGAATTGCGATGAATTGAAGTCGATTATCGTAAGAGCTCCCCGGGCGACAATTATGTAAATCTTCATTTTATTGACATTCCATGAATAAATCAATTGACAAATCCAGGTGACATTCCAGTATATTACACATCTGTGAAATATCTGTGGAAAAGTGCTGCTATCTAGTGTAACTTCCTTTCTTTCCTTGGTATTGTCGTTTCTTGTTTTCCAGGTTGCACTTGCCTTGCACCTAAGTAATAAAGGGAGACGGAGGGTATCAGAGATTGTCAGTTGTGATTGAACTATCTTTTACCGATACTGTGATATTTTGGTTTCAATAGTTGCCGGGCAAATCATTCTCAAGCTAACCAAACATTTCACTGCTTCTTTGATTCAGGGAAAGAACAGTGTTGCAGAGCTTTCAATGGTATGTTGGGCCTTCTTGGTAGAAGTGGCCGATTTTCAAACCTACTCTCATTGGTGCTCACTGGAAAGATATTTTATACACCAGATACACCCCAAACACGCAGAGTCGTCCAGCAAGCCAACTTGTTCATCAAGCAGGTTTGTTTTAGTATTTTTACTTTGCGAGCAACGTCAGTTTTTTTACGTTATCAGTACCTATACCTAAGAAAATTGTTTTGGGCGATAGTAACTGAACATGATTCGTGCTTCTCGTAGTTTACAATTTCACTTTGAAATTTGAGATTTTTCAAAATCTTGAATTTAACATGCAGTATTTGAGACTATCTAGCTGTCCTTTTTTATGGGATTCCTTCTAAATAGATTCCATACAACAAGTCAAGTTATCGAGGGAACAGGCCAATGGAATAAATATAAATACCGTAAAAGCTCTATTTAGCCCTCGTCTCTATTAAGCCCCCTCTCTAATAAGCCCCTCCCTTCTGAGTCAAATTTCTAAATAAGCCCCCTCTCTATTAAGCCCCCCCTATTTATATCAAATGCGAGATGATACCGAAGATTGTCCGTTTACTAGATAAAACAAGTTTGCACGCCAATTTTAATATGGTTTGAGATTGAAACTGCGTTGAATTTGTGTATTTGACTCGTAAAAGTGTATGTTGACTCCACAAAATATGAGGTAAAAGACGTAAAGGCTATCGTTTATAGCCTTGTCATCCGACTTTATGAATAAGCCTCCCTCTCTAATAAGCCCCCCTCTGGAATCTCCGAATTTAAATAAGCCCCCCCCCCGGGGGGGCTTAATAGAGCTTTTACGGTAATCGACTTCAATTCATCGCAATTCAGTTTAACTCATTTCAAACTAACTGGTTTGCTGATCTTCATTTTCTAGATTGAAACTGGTATTAGAAGCTTAGGCCAGCTGAAAGCACCGTTGCAGATGTTGCTGAATTTTACGAAAACTTACGAAAACAGAACTGATATCTATCAACAGATCGAAAGTCTGGTAAGTTTAATTTGAAGATTGCCATGAAAAATGATAATTATTAACCACACTGAAAACATCATTGTCAGGCATAGATAGCTGATTAGAACAGCCCTTATGACACCTCATCTAAGAACGTGAAGCTTTTCTCCGAGGAGAGAACCATGCAAACGTATAATGATGATGATGTATAACTACTAACAAATATAATGCGAATTTATACCTCATTTCTAATAAGCCAATGATTATTGTCCATCTCGAATCCCCTTGTTTTTAGAATACCAATTAGAGCTTTATATACAACCTACAGGTCGTAGGTTGGCCTAGTGGCTAGCGCTGTCTCCTTCTGTGAAGAAAGTTGCGAGTTCGAGCCCTTGGCTGGCCGCCTGGGGAAGTACCACCGCTCATCCTAAAAAGTTCTGTATGTTTCTCTCGTCGGAGAGAAGCTTAAAGTCCTTGGGACGAGTTGCCAGTAGGGGTGGTCTGGTCGGCTTCGGTAATGGACTCCCTTTGGGTCCTTCGACCAGACGATATGCTAAAAAATATTTTCCGTGTTAACCAATAGATAGAAGAACTACTCCAAGAGTCCAAGCGAGAAAATAAAGTCTCTGTTTGCACAGGATTATTTTTTGGCATTCTCGTGTGGCATCTTTCTCGCCACTATGATCAGTATATGGAACATATCCAGGCTCTTTAGTACTACAAAAATGCATTATCCGTACAACTTGCCTCATCAAATATGAGACAATTTTCTGATCGTCAGATTGTTTGTTATTTTTAGGGTTATCTTTCCTCATTTGGCAGTATCTTAAACGCCAATAGGACTGAGGAAGTGAAACGATACTTAAAGCAATCAGAAACGATACTGAAGCAGGTAGTCCGTGAAAGAAGCCAGATTCAATCAGCCTACAATTCTGTCACATTGGTTGAAGATATTCTTGACTGCTATAATATCAGTGACTTCTTTCAAGCTTTTCCCAACGAACAAGCAATGGTCAAGAGAGCCACTGATCAAGCTCTAGGAAAGCCCTTATTTCTTTCAAGTAAGTGGATTGTTACTATATCAGAAAAGTCGTTAGTCTTTCTAGTAGTCAAGTGCCATCAGTTTAAATATTTGTCCGATGCGCAGCGAATATTTTGGTTTATGCGAAGGAGGAGAGAAAATGCGGAGGAATATTCGCTGCGCATCTGACAAATATTTAAACTGATGGCCCTGTGGTCATACTCGAATTTAAGGCTAAGCCAAAGTCATTTCTACGTTTTTTGCTTGCTGTATAACGTTTGTCATAGTGGGGCAAAATGGGCCATTGACAATTTTTAGATTCCACTTTTGCTGGCTTTTATTTGAAGAAAATGAGATAATATTTTATTTATTGAACTAGATAATAAGTTTTAAATTTTCGACCTTTAGTCTTTATTCTTAGATGCAAAAACTCAAGTGACCCATATTGTTCCGCTTTTGCCCACCTCATCGTGAATTTTCCATCAATTTCAACAAATAAGTTTTTGACGAAATTTAACGAAATTTTTAGTTCTCTTTTTCAAGATTTTCAGAAACAGCTTGCATAAATTCCATACTCATTGGTTTGAAAGTGTGAATTTGGAACAATTTTTATGTATCTTATTTTTATTTTAACAGGTATTGTGTTCATGAATTTCGACGCCAAAGATGGAAGTTTTCCGAAAAAAGCAGAATACAAATTGCGATTGAACCCAGAGTATACACCATCAACACAATATGTCAGAGCGAAGTAAGACTACCTTCTCCTTTCTTTTTACTAATTATGCGAGGAGATTTTCAAGGATCATTTGTTAAAACTAAGGTAAAGCAAATAATCTGTTGGGTATTTCTTTTTTTGCAATTGTTGGTGATATTGACTAAAGTTTATTGCAAATAGCAATATGGTAGCGGAACAGTATCTTGTGGATGCTAAAAGCTTTTTGTCAAACATTAATCACACTATGAGAGTCTGATAAGCTACCGTAAGTTGTCTATCAAATTTATTGCCAGTTGTGTTTTGAAATGAACCAACCAGACAAAATACCCTAGATTAATTAATTCTGGTTTTTATGCTCTAGGCTTGACTTTGAATCACCTGTCATTTTATGATTATAGCGATTACCTTATGTACCGTATGATTTTCGTAGGTATTGGAAACCTGGGCCTAGCTGGAATGGTCGTTTTGGCAGCTGGACTAAACGCTATATCAATTTTGGTTTTGTGTTCTTGCAAGATATGATTGATAGAGCTTTCATGGAAATTATTACAAATAAAACGATTTTGGAACCAGGAGTGTATACACAACAGTTTCCGTATCCTTGTTACATTTCAGATGTGTGAGTAATATTATTTGAATTTAATTAGTGTAGCACAAACATGCAGCTTATGTATTTTGAGCCTGAGTACTTCTGCCCCTTACAACCTTCATATGCTCGGCAAGAGACTGGAATGATCCATTAGTTGCTAGCATAGGCATCAAATCTGAAAATAATCAATTCTGAAAATAATCCCGTAATTCTGAAAATAGTCAAGATATCAAAGATTGCCAATGAACACTTATAAGGAAGTACGCGACGTTTCTTTCAAACCATTAAATCAAACGAAAGATGAATTAACCAATCGTGCAATGCTTTTTAAAGATTTGATGCCTGTGCTTTAGTTGCTAATTTTTTAAGTGATATGATCACGTTGGCTTCATCCATGTTTAAGGAACATCGGAAAGGTTTGTTGTAAAGAGGGTGCATGATTCAGTTGTTTTAGACTGAGTTTTTATTTGATGTTCTTTATGATCGTGGGGATTTCCTGCACTATGAATCTATGGCTGCCGTATACCGTAAAAATCCTCCTATAAAGGATGACCATTTTTCTGTTCTGAGGTTAGCTTCGGTCATATTTCCAAATTAGTGGCAAACACTAGCAGCTCGATTTTTCAATCTGTGTATACATTCTCGTGGTTAACACTATTAATTAACGAGTTTCTAGTGCTGTAGAATTTTTAATAGGCTATTATGCTAAAAAACTTTTCACGGAGCCACGGAACGATTACATGGCTGCGAGATTCAATTTGCTATTTTTCTGTCTTTCAGGTTTACTGGCGTTATTTCTGGAACATTACCATTTTTCATGGTACTAGCATGGGTTTATAGTTCTGCCATGATTGTCAAATCAATCGTAGTCGAAAAAGAATTGCGGCTGAAGGAAGTTATGAAGGCAAGCATTTAATATTCGATTTATCTTTACTGCCAAAGAGGATCCTCTAGATTTTTTTTATATATTCTATTAAAAATGTACAAGACATGTTACTCATTACGATACATACAAACTACGCTACAATACTACACAGATAATACCACCGAGAGCGAAATACTATGTCTACCCGGCGGCCATAACATGAAAAAAGTAAAAATTACATAAAACTACAGGTAACTACTACTACAAAAAGGAAATCTACGAAAAGAAAATTTGCTCCAAAGTACTTGGTGGTTGAATGGCGTATACAGCTAGGTTTTTTTTGTATTCCATTACAAATTTTACAATACATATTACGGATTATCACTACTTACAGTCTACATAACAATACTACGAGGACGATGCCACAGAGAGCAGAAGACTATGCCTCCCCCATTCCCATTACATGAAGGACATAAAACAAAAAGGAAGAAAAAGAAAATAAATAGATAAACTACATACAAAATACGCGTAATTACTACAAATGATGTAATAACTAAGTCTGTTTCATATTAGATGTCAGGCCAAATTTGTAAGATAAAACTGATAGATTTGAAACAAAATATATACAGACAGAATTTTTAAATAGTCAGTCACAATCAGTTTCATAATTCTGCTACGTTTGTTCCTGACAGGTCATGGGTCTCAGCAATGGCGTTCACTGGACAGCCTGGTTCTTAACCAGCTTACTATTCATGTCATTCTCAACCGCACTCTTAGCAGCCCTCTCCAAACAAGGTGCTGTCTTAACTAACAGCAATCCACTGCTGGTATTTTGGATGCTGACGTCATTTGCAATCGCAACTATCTCTCTCAGCTTCCTGATTAGTGTCTTTTTCTCGAAAGCAAATATCTCCGCAGCTTGTGGAGGGATCATTTACTTCTTCACCTATCTGCCGTATTCAATGACGGTTTGGTTTGAGGATCAGATGACGTATACGTACAAGGCTATTGCGGTAAGTGAATATTTTTTGCTCCAAATCTTACTGTTCAATTTTTTCCGTCCAGCATCACCCACTTCAGCATTTTTATATGCCACTGATACATACACGGAAAGACTGATTTGTAAATATTTAAAGTTTCCCCTAGAAAAAGAAACGCGTTCCTAGGACAAACGTTGCTGATTTCTTCTAACCATATTGATATTTACTTAATTGGCGTGTCAAAGAAGCATTTACATTCCTTGTAGCATCATTTTAATTTGGCTTTCCTTCATTGATTTCACCTTGAGGTCACCTTTTGCTGTGCTTTGAAGCAACCAGAGGTTTAAACGAGTTTCTTTTGCATGTTTTAGAACTTGCTGTCGACCACTGGATTTGGAATGGCATGTCGTTACATTGCAAGATGGGAGGAACAAGGGATTGGTGCGCAGTGGGAGAATTATTACAAGAGTCCCTTACCGGATGATACATACAGTCTTGGCACTTGTATCAACATGATGTTATTAGATGCTGTGATATACCTTATTTTAATGTGGTACATTGAAAATGTTATGCCAGGTAAGGCTTTTAACGACTGAAACATTTGTGCAATAGACCATTCCGCAGTCGAATGCGAAGGCGCTGTTCGCGTTGCATCTCGGTATCGCATGGGAGGCTTTGAACTCGAATCCGACTTTGAAACCCCCATGCGATCCCGAGATGCCACGCAAACAGCGCCTTCGCATTCGACTGCGGAATGGTCTATTTATTGCTGATAGTCGCTACCACCGTAATTCAACTCAATGGCCAAACTGAGACTCATCATCTAATTTTTAAGCAGTTTTTAAAACTAGTTATTTCACGTTATTTCTTATTTATTCCCATGGGAACGAGATGATGAAGTCGTAGCTTAACTAGTATTTTACATAGCATCATTTGTTGCATTTCTTGCCATTTCATACGAAATTTCGAGTCCAACTTTATGGAAGAGCTTTAACAAGGACATAAGCAACTAAGTCAAGTGGTGGTGCGAGATAAAATTGGATTTACATCTTGTACGATTACTTAGTATTCTTCAAAAGCAGGTATAGGTCTTATTTGCACAAATTCCCACAAATCCAAAACCATTGCTAGATTTGAAATACCTCTCAAATTAGTTCGACACTTGACAGAAATGCGCGACAAGAAGTTTTTGAGACAAATAATATAATAAATTTTATGATTTTATTTTTTGCAACATTTGATAGTTCCACCTGATTTTGTGTCAACAGAAAAATAGTTTAACTGTCGCTGAATACATTCCTTACTATTATTTGCTTTGTTTCCTCCATTAGGTGAATTTGGAATACCAAGGAAATGGTACTTTCCATTCACAAGGTCTTATTGGATGGGCTCAAGTAATAAAAGTTCAAAATATGATAATTATTGTTCAAATGTTTGTCCAGATTCAGATGTTCAGGTATGTGTCGATAATATGTATTAATATTTTCTAATGACTCTGCTCTTCCATATTATTAATTAGCTAAACAGTGACATAACGCAGAACGTTAAAACAGATTGCTAGCAGATATTGTCTGCTGCCATCTGCCACACAAGGAGTTTTCCCTTCGTTGTATTCTTTCAAAACAACGGGTTAAAGGCAGTCTGTCACGCATCTGATTTGATGCAGTAAAGTCAGAGCTCAACACAACGAATGTTTTTGTGAATCTGTGCATTGGGAACAAAGGAGGGCTGATCTGTATCACTTTCTACGGCCGTAGAATGTGATTAGGATCAGCAGCCATTCAGTTATCTTATTCTTTGTATTGTCCTGATCACCCAGTCAGATGTGTGACAGACTGCCTTTAATACGCTGTGATCAAGATGGCAGTGAACAAGACGCAACAGATACGAAAATCCACCTGCCATCATAGAAACTTATGCAATTGATCTACCATCCAGCTGAACCACATACCAAGTGTCTTTTAAGGCAGATAAGGCAATCCTCGACAATTTTCTGCACTTATAGCTTTGGGTACGTGGCTAGGCTCACTACGAACGTAAGCAGAAAAGAGTTGTCCTATTGTATTTGATGTTTTCAATAGATGAAAACAATAGGAACGTAAGTGGCACGTGGCCTTTTTTGTTCTGTTCTAAGACTTGGTTGCTTTATCTGTGTTCATTTGCTTTAGCCCTCTGAGTTGCACCCCTACTTATCCAGCTATAAACATGTAAAAACCATGCAATTTTTTTTTCTAATAAAGATGGAGATGCCTGATGTGAGCAATGGAAATGTACAAACGTTCGAGAGCAATCCAAACTTTGAATCTGAGCCTTCTTTAAAAATTGGTGTCCAAATACAAAATCTTGTCAAGGTAAGGTTCTTTACAAAATTCTTGCAGGTTGTCAAAATTTCAAGGGACTGTCCAAGACATGAATCTATTTACCTCGAGTTTCATTTTTCTATTTGACTTGTATTGGTCGTCTTGAATCAAAAGAAAGGACGATATGTTGTGAACCGTTCCTCGTTAGTTATTCGGGAGGCGTGTGTGAGTTGTGTGACATTGCTTGACCGGATGTTTGTAATAGGACGCAACCTCGAGCAATTCAAAATCTATACTACTATTGGTCGAAATCAAGATCAAAATGCCACCCGCCGGAGCAAAATTCATCCGACTATCCAGCAGTGCGCTGTTTGGAAGAATTCGTTCTTTCTTTTCTTTCAAGACAACTTGGGCAACTTCACTCTCCTATCCACTCCTCAATATAAGTTATTTTGTAAATGAATAAAACTACTGTTAAACATGAGTTTCTAGAATTGATTAAAGCCGAGAAATTTTTATAACTTTAATCACTGCTAGAATGCAGACTGATTTGAGGGAATGGTTTTAAAGTGCTCTTTGCTCAAGCCCTGAGTATGGGAGTTCTTTTTGAAGATTTGCCTTGTGAGGGGAATCTGGCTCATCGATAATTGGTCCTCAGTTGTAAAAATAGATTTGAAATATAATCAAGAAGATTTCTTGCAACAAAACGGGATGCAATCCTTTTCACATTCTATCATGAAACAATTTAGAATAAGGCTACCATCGTCAATTGAGAATCAAAATCTTTGTTCACGTTTTCATGGCAGATCTACAAGCGTGGCAAGAAACTCGCTGTTGATGGTCTCAACTTGAAGTTGTTTGAAGGCCAAATAACGTCATTACTAGGCCACAATGGTGCTGGGAAATCAACCACGATGTCCATCCTCACTGGTTTACTGCCACCTACAAGGGGCACAGCACTTGTGTATGGAAAAGATATAAGGACAGACATTGATGATATTCGAAAAGGCTTGGGTATCTGCCCGCAGCATAATGTCTTATTTGATCATCTAACTGTGGAGGAGCATTTGTGGTTCTTTGCAAAACTTAAAGGAATGCGAAAAGAGGACATGAATTCTGAAATTGAGAAGTAAGAATTTTTACTCGGTCTGTTTACTTGGTCTGTTTTAACCGGCATGCCTCACAAGTTTCATCTCTTTTTTGTTGCCATTTTCATGGGCCATGGAAATGACGACAACAAAGGCCAACCAAGAGATGGCACATGCAAGGCATGCTGGTTGAAACAGACTCTTTAAGATCGATTTTACAACGCTTGCAGACGCAAACTTAGGCATATACGTAGTTTTGTAGAAGCTATCCCTTGAGTTAAATCTCCTACAAAAGATCACAAATAGTTTACAAAAAATGCCTTTAATTAGAGTGAATGTCAATCTTTAAAGTCATAAAATGTCTTTGAACATTTGAATACTTTCTTCTTGCGTTATTTTAACCAATTTAATTGCATAGTTTAAATAATTCTTCTCTCGTTCTGGGTCACACAGTTTTTAAGGTCATTACATTAGTGTCAAGGATCAAATTGATTTTGATCGATATTGCAAAGTTAAGAAATGACTTTTAATATGTGGGAATTTGTATTTTCATGAGCCACCTGATTTTGAAGGATACTCCGAAGTTGGCAAGAGATCATCTCGGACAATAATTTTGCCTTTGTCACAGTATTAGAGATTTAGATCCTTATCTAAGGTTCTTCATTAGTTGGCCCTCACATAATATTCTTCTCGTGTTTTTCCTATCATAGATTCCTGGTAGATGTTGGTCTTCCCAAGAAGAGAAAAGAGCTGGCTAAAAATCTGTCTGGTGGTATGAAAAGAAAATTATCAGTTGCCTTAGCATTCATTGCAAATTCAAGAACTGTTGTGCTTGATGAACCGACTGCTGGCGTGGACCCTTACTCAAGGAGATGCATTTGGGATCTCATTCTCAAGTACAAGAAAGGTATGCGATTTAAGTTTATTGTAACTACTATAAATCCTAGATCAGATGAGCTGAGGCGACAGTTGTTTTACAGTCGTGTGCAGGTGAAAGTTGGCTTGAAAACTTACTAGACTACCTGAATATCCTGATACGATCACAGGTACTCGAAGTACGAACGCAAGGAAGCATTTTCCTCAAGAGATTAATCTATGGAAATGGAAAAAGTTCTCATTAACAACAAGAACATATAACCTATTATCTCGATAACAAACAAAACGTAGACTGGAAGTGATCATTTACAATCCCATCACCTTGTTTTGCCCTATTGCTGGGAAAGTTGAAGCTATTTGAATTTCAAGGAGTACAGTAGTATAACTGTAACTTAGACGTTGCTCCCATTCTCTCTCTTAGGCAAGACAATTCTCCTATCAACACATTACATGGACGAGGCCGATCTTCTTGGAGACAGAATCAGCATTATATCACATGGCCAGCTACGATGCAGTGGTACCCCACTGTTTCTCAAGCGGAGATACGGAGAAGGCTATTATCTAACAATGGCGAAAGACACCGGCCCAGGGAGTGCTTTCAGTGAAGATGCTCTGAACAAATTTGTGCTTTCATATGTTCCAGGAAGCTACCTTAAAGAGAACACAGGAGCTGAACAATGTTATGTGTTGCCTTCTGAAGCAAGGCAGTTGGGTTCTTTCAAAGCCTTGTTTCAGGATTTGGAAACTAAAGCCGTAAGCCTCGGTATCAAGACGTATGGTCTGTCTGACACATCCTTGGAAGAGGTATTATTATTGTTTCTTGCGATTTAATTTTTATGCAAACTATTTGAAATTCTAACCTAGATTATTCGTTCGGTTACAATTCAAAAGCGTGTCAAACTGTAAGGCACTCTTTTTAGGGATTGCTTATAATATTAAAACATTGTAGATAAAGCCTGGGAGCAAAACAAAATTCCGCTAAGGTTTTTGAAAAAGAGATCGATATATTGAGGAGAGTCTTTGGAAAGCTTTAGTTGCCTGACCATAAAGTAATAGCTTGTTCTAACTAAAATTTAAGTAAATAGCTTTGTCTTTTAGATTTACATTGCCCTGTGTATTGTTTATAGATCATTTGATGCACAATGCAAATTTGTGCAACTGTTTAATGGCAAAATTTGTTTTTGCCCTGATTTTTTTTCGTGAACCAAGAACGTACGTGAACAACAACAACACTTCCCAAATTCTAATACGAATAACTCCTTGAATTCTTGCAACAGTTCTCTCTATTCTTATTTCAGGTTTTCTTGAAAGTCACGGAGAAAGATGAACTTGCATTTGAAGATGACGGTTAGTTCGCTTACTTTGTCATAAATCGAATTTGTCTTTATCCTTTATCTTGGAAAAACATGTTTTATTTTTCAGATGCTGCTGCGAATGACCAGCAGTTGTCAGTTACCATCTGTGGAAGGTTACAGGCTACAGCTCTACAGGGGAGATCGGGGCTAGTTTTAACAGGGGCCTTTGAAAGAAAGCGGACCACTCACAAAGCCTGCCGAAAGTCTTGAAACACCTCAGCTGATTTTGCGTTGTTTTGCGATTTCCTCCTCTCCTCCTTAGAACAATGTTGTTCTGTGACGATAAAATGAGGATAACATGACGATTCGCGACTCTGATGGAATGCTAGGACAATAACCTTGCAAATCGACATTGTTTGGGGGGGAGGGGGTGCCTCAACTAATCTCTACGGATAGTATTACAGAAAAATGTGTCATTATCAAGAAATGGCCTAAGTGTTCCAAGGACTTTTGGCAGGCATTGTAGGCGAGTGGAATTCGCAGAACTTTTCATTGCCGTAATTCATCTGCTTGATGTACTGTTTTATGAATGAAATGCTTCAAATCAAGAAGTTGCTCGTATTCCTGTTATCAGCCTTTATCTCTTATCCACGTATGTTTAGCCAAAAATAAATTACAGGGTTTCCGAAATGTTATTGCAATCTTGATATTTTTCTTCCAGTGGGGTCTGCACACAAAGGATACCAAAAGCCTTAAAAATATTGATGACATTGCTTATTATTTTTGACAGATTTAATCTCATTGACCGGTCCTGTTCAGCGAAGGATGAGTGCTGTTTATGACACTGAAAGTTTGTATTCTACGTCGTCACAAAGAAATCTGATGGGTTCAGAGATGGACTCCACAATGCGTAAGTATCAGCACTATTTGTTTTCGATTTCGTTCCTTCTTTTCAATTGTATTGTTTCTTTTGCGTGTCTTTCTCGTTTTTTGTTTCATTGCACGTGTTTTTTATTAGATCTTGTACGAACTTATTACAAAAATCTCCTTAATTTTTTGCAGAAACTTTTCCACACTTTATTGAGAAGCTTCTCTGGATATTTTTTATTGGTTTTTCATTTGAGGCAAGGCTACGATAGACTATTGCAGATTAGTTCTTTACATATGCCGGGTGTGCCAAAAGCTCTTTACCAATTTGACAGCACAATGCAACTAAAAACCTCTGTCTAAGTCAGTCTTTCGACTGTACAAAAGCAATAAAACTGTGAAATAAGTAGATCAGTTTATTTTCTGCATGCTGTCAAATATACACAGCAATGCACACCCGATAAAGCAAAATATGTTGTCCTTAAACTGAATAACAATACTTTAATGAAGATTAGGGAAGATCAAATTACTTCAAAAATAATTCAGGATTTGAGATTTTTGTCGGACTTTTATAGGTGATTAAATACGTTTCAATAAACCCTCTAAAACGCTCCTTGGGGGCTTAATCGAGGAAATGCGGTATTTTTCCCATTTCAGATCTTTTCGTGAACAATATCTTATCCTACGACTAGTCCATCATTTTATAATCATTATTTTTTTATTATTCAGATGAACAGGCGGAAATGGCATATCACAACATGAAGACTGGTCTATCTCTCTGGATTCAGCAATTCTTTGCACTGCTTGTCAAAAGATTTCATCATGCTCGTCGAGGAAAGAAAGGCTTCATCTCACAAATCCTTTTACCTGCTGTTTTCGTTGGTGTTGCAATGGCAGTTTCATTTCTCAGACCCCCAAGAGCAGTTATGCCGTCATTAAAGTTGTCTCCTTCACAATTTGGAGATCCGAATTATTTCTTTATCTCAAATCTTCGAAAGAATTTCAACCTGACAGGGAAGATTGCAGAAGCCTTGGTCAGTTCACCTGGCATAGGTAATTAGCCGCTCTATTTTTGAACATTTGAGACTAAAACTTTCCTCGCCGTTTTTGGAGGGCTTTAGGTTCCTAGGTATTCATTAAAATAACGTACCGGGTGTCCCAAAAAAAATTACTCCTGTTCGAAAAATCATCAAAATTTGATTACATGTCTTTTCTTCAAATTTCTTTCTTTGGCAAGTAGATCAAGACCAAATTATTTTTCCCAGTATAGCTAATCTTGTGATTAGTTTTAAAATTAGCAAGTTCAGCCCTTTTTAGGGCTGCCTGATTTTGAAGCATACTGCAAAAAGGACTGATGATTGCCAGATCAATTTCTATTTGCATGTTAAGCTTCTAATTTGGTCATAAATGAAAGAAAGAAATTACACTATTATTGGAGACTTGAAAGATAATGAAGAATTGCGAGATTTGGGCTTTTGGGCAAGATTTGCTATGATGCTTAAAAGTATAGCTCAAAATGAGGTTTTTTTCAACGTGTAATTTGTTACCCTTTATGCTTTGAAAACAAAGATTTATAATCTTTATTTGAATCATTGACAAAGAGATCAAAAAGAAAATTTTATGTTAGGTTTGATAATCGAGTTTTTGGGATTTTTGAAACGGGCGTAATTTTTTGGGACACTCGGTAGAAAGTGCCATGCTAAATGGCCAAGCTCTGAACTGAAATTTGAGAGTACAACATTTACAACTTTGGCTTTTCATTTTGAGATTTTGGGTGTTAACCAAACTTGTTACGAATTGCTTCAAACCTCGATGAAATTGCTTCTCTCTGAAATTAATATCAAGAGCACATGTTATCTTCTCCGATTAACTCAGAACCTATTTCTGTAAAACACACCCCGTTTGGACTTCCCTGTATGTTGTCAAAATAAATTTCTTGATTTTAACTTACAAGGGAATTAGACAGACAATAAATATTTTGATAAAGTTGCGGAATCCAGATGAGCATTTTTTGAAACGTTGACACTCGTCATCTTATTTTCTGCAAGAATTTTAAACCAACAGGAGCTCCATGCAGCCCTTTTGGCATAGGATGAATAAGGGGAGTAGGAAATCGAATTTTTAGGGGGTTATATCATACAAGTTACTTCATTTCATTCGTTGCAGGAGCTGACTGTGCGAAGCCTGCTTCGTGTTGGCGCAGTGGTACTTCATACTCCCTTGGATCTACAGCAAGTACATGGAACTTCTCAGCGTATCACAAGAATTTCCCTTCCTGCTCTTGTGCAAGTGGAAAGCAAACATGCCCGGGAGGGTCTTACGGTCCAAATCCACCAATGACGAAACTGAACACGAGGGACACATTGATTGATTTGACAGGAAGAAATGTATCTGAATATTTGATGAAATCAACTGATGAGTACATCAAGAGAAGGTAATTACTTTTCAAACAAATGATTTTGGAATCAATCAGACATAATTGAAAGAAACTTGCGAAAAACTGATTCATGTCCTTGCTACATAACGCCGGGTTTGTTGCTCTCTGAATTGCCATTCACTGCGGATACTGATTGCAGTTGCATCCCTTCGCGTAGTTTTTAATGAAACTCTGCATTTTCTTTCGTGGATTGAACGTCGCTATCCGAACCACTCCGTTCTGCAGCCGACTCCTCCAAACTACCAGTAGAAAGAAGGCGACATCTTTGCAAGAATACAACGCATCGCATGTTAGGCAGAAATCAGTCCCATTAATGTATTTGAAGTACTATGGTCAGATGTTAGGTAGAAATCAATCCCATTAATGTATTTGAAGTACTATGGTCATTGCAAAATCATCAGAAAGATGCAAAGGAGAAGTAACATGATGTATAAAATGTAATTATGGCTAATGAAAACTGTATGCTGTTGATGGATGCATCTTTTACAGTATCCCGCACTTATTTCTTTTCTGGCTAAACTAGGCTAAAATCTTCTCATTTCTTTTCCAGATATGGTGGTTTAACTATTGGTGATACTGCAAATTATTATCCTGACACTTCTGTAAGATTTCTTCTTTATCTGTTCTATAATTAGTTTTTTATAATTTTTATTTAGATAAATTATACGGTGTTTCTTAGCTTACAGTAATGTACAGTAAAACCCCGCACATAAGAACCTTCATTTATTAAGAACCTACAGCCTGAAATTTGGAACTTCTAACCCTAGATATAAGAACCTTTTCACCCTGATTTTCTGTTCAGGTTCTTATTAAAAGATTTTGGTTTACACAAAAATTAAAGAAAAGCAAAATCGGCCATGAATTTGATCAATGTAGTGAAAGTATATTCCAATTTGCGCACAGGTATAGATAATGAGTCTTAATGCTCCATATACTGTAGTTATATTGTGCATTAGTTATACAGATGTAGCACAACATTTACACTTCTTGATATCTATTTTTTTATATCTAAGAACCTATACCCCATGTTAAGAACCTGCACCCTGATTTTGCAATACCCCCACATAAATAAGAACCCAAACAGGCTGATTTAAAAAACATAGGTTCTTATGTGCGGGTTTTTACTGTAATTGATGTTGCTAAGTTAATCAAAATTTAAGGTTGTGTTGTGGCATTATTAAACTTCTATTTAAAAATGCAGACATAATGTTATGATGTACGTACGAAAGTCTCCAGTTTTATTTTAATTCTTCAAGGTAATCGATGGAGAAAAGTGGAGCAGGCTTTACATAGACTGAAGAATGACACACGCTTGCCTATTGTGTCTTTGTTTGAACGAAGGCAAGCATCTTCGATAGCAGTAACTCTAAAAATAGAGTTGTCTTCAGCCACTTTTAACTCCGTCAATTCCCTTTACATTGCTCTTAAATTCGCCAACAAAATTTGAGACATTGCTTTTTTGCAGATACGAGCTCAGTTAAATCGCACTTCGAACACGTCAGGAAATTCCATGTGGAATGTTGGATTCTCTACAACTGGAGTTCAAACTAATGCAAAGGTCATTGGTCATTTTTTAAATTGCACTGTATATAGTTTAAGAATTTCCAAGCACGAGGTCTCTTGTTAAGTACTATGCTGCGATTCAACAGATTCCCAAAAAAGGTGCTAGCAGTTTAGGCCAAAAGCCAAAAGCTATTGATTGAAGGTCGAGGTTAATTGAACTTTCATCATAACTACTTGTATTTATATTTGAGTTAACAATCATGGATTACTTTTGAAAATATTTTGCTTTGATTCAAGCTCAATGCTCATCGCAATAACGATTGATAATTTCTACCTAAAAATAAAACGCCATAGAAAATATAAACTAAACGTTTTTGGCTGTGCCCTTCGTCAGTAGTGAATTCTCGTCGCAAGGCCTGATCAAATCTGGTACCTTTGTGAGGCCCCCGGTATTTAATATTTTCTTTGTCAACACCTTGTTGTTCTCCTCCTTACAGGTCTGGTTTAATAACAAAGGCCCCCATGCTCTGCCAACGTATATGAATGTCCTCAACAATGCAATCCTTCGTGCCAATCTTCCAGCTGGACATGATCCAAGTGAATATGGTAAGTACGAAATGAAAATGGTACGGCCCATTCATTTATTCATTCAGTCAATCATTCATTCGTTCACTTAAATTCATTCGTTCATTTTAGGCATATTCATTATAAACGATATCTCCTCAAAATACAATTGTTTAAGAAGACCATGTCACAGCAACCGATAAAAGAAAAATTAGTTAAAGAGATCGATTAATGAGGGTAGTTATTTTGAGAGCTGTGTAGCATTCCAAGGTTTGCAAGGGCTTGCACTTTTCGTGTTCTGCGCTGATAATTTATAGAGGCAAAGATCGACGACATGCTCCAACGCAGCGTCAGTGACGATAATCCAATCAGACTTCAAATAGATCTTCTTGTGCTGGACAATTTAGTGGGAGCGTATCACTCTCTTAGGCCATACATTACCATACATTATTTTTTTTTAGGAATTACTGCACATAATCATCCAATGGATTTCAACAGAGAACAGCTAAGCGAAGAAAGTCTGTAAGTTATGTTACATTCTGCAAACGTTTCACAACAAAACTCGAAAATGGGTATTCACCTATGCAGCTATGCAGGCCAACTATTATGCATGGTTTAGACTTTAGGCCCTAATGGTTATGCTGTTGGTTTTTTGGGGACAAGATGGCCTGGTGTCGGTGGGATTAAATAGAATACCAGTAAATTTCTGTACACATTTGACTTTGCATGAATTCAGCACAGAGTAGACTTTTATGTAATCAAAACCAACTACTTCACCGAAAGATTCG
The DNA here is from genome assembly GCA_004194415.1 of Aurelia aurita. NCBI lineage: Eukaryota > Metazoa > Cnidaria > Scyphozoa > Semaeostomeae > Ulmaridae > Aurelia > Aurelia aurita. The sequence continues at coordinate 2,212,232 of REGM01000001.1, read as the reverse complement.
AAAAATTTCAATAGCTGTATGTATAGACTGTGATGACCAAGAGTCTGAATGGGTGCATATTTAAACGGAAGGTGCTTAGTATATTTTTATATGCGATGTTTTTGTACTCATAATTGTATGATATCATCATGTACATAATACATGAAATGGAGGAAGTTTCGTATTCCTGATCATCATTAAAACTCATTGGACATTGATTCTTACTCTGTTTTTACTTTTTCATCGTTTCAGGATGCAAGGTTTCACAGACTTGTTAGTTTCAATCTTCGTCATCATTGCTTTGTCATTTGTACCATCAAGTTTCCTCGTTTATCTGGTCAGTGATCGAAGCTCAAAATCAAAACATCTTCAACTTGTTAGTGGTTTGCATCCAATTGTCTACTGGTTAGGCAATTACTTTTGGGATATGGTTAGTAGTCTGATCTTTTTTTAGATCAAGACAATTATATATTTGGTATCTTGGAAGAGGATTTCAGATTTGACGATAATACTCCTTGGAAAGATTATGCTTGATTCAAAAAAATATTATCATAAACGGTGCGCCAAAAGAATATATATTCATGTTCGACCTGCCATGGCAAATAATTTACTAGGCCAATTTCGAAATTTCGAATTTTAAGCAATGGTCGAGATAATACATCGTCAGTTTTCCTGATTCCTTTTTTCTTGCTGCTTCTTAAGTTATAAACAATTATCGAAAACATGGAGCACCCAATGGTTGTAGCTTCGCTCAAAGTTTTCTGCGTCTGTGATATATTTGTCATAAAGCCGTGTCAGTATCGGAACTATTCACTAAAGGTTTTTAGCAGTGTTGCAGGGACCCTTATTTTCGCCATTAGTTTCGCTACTCAACTGGTTTTGCTTTCTGTACTATTCAAGTTCCTTTTTTATCTATTTCTCGTTGCAACATTCTTAAATTGTAATCATGTTTTCTTCTAGGTAAATTACCTGCTACCAGCTATCAGCTGCATGATCGTTTTTCTGGCATTCAACCAGCAGTCCTATGTGTCTTCTGTGAACTTCCCAGCAACCCTTCTCTTGCTCCTCCTTTACGGGTAAGTTGAGTTGATGTTCCTATTGATTAATGCTGTAATGCACGGTTCAACTGTTGTTTAATTAGTGGAAACAACTATTTTATGAGATAAACCTTCAAGGGTCTAAACTTTGAAATCAAGCATGGTTTTTAAGTCTGAGCCTGCTGGAAATATTTCTTGTCGTAATTTTATTTGTACATTGCAAGTATAATGTTTGTACTTAATCGTTTGTTTTCTAAATTTAGTGAGACACGTACATATACAAACTAAAGTTTGACAAGCTTTGTTAGCTTGACCAAATTGCTTAAGTGGAATGGATGATTATGGAGGCAGAGGCTGGATTTGTAGGGAAATTGATTAAGCTTGCAGTTCATTATTTGTAATTTTAAAACAATGCTTTTTGCTCCTACCCATTCTGATGATTTTAGATTTCATCGCATTTCTTTGTTGTTACAGATGGTCCATGACACCCTTGATGTACCCAGCCTCGTTTGTATTTGATGTTCCAAGCACAGCCTACATCGTTATGATCTGTATTAACTTATTTGTTGGAGTCATTGGCACTATTTCAACCTTCATTCTGGAACTCTTCGGTGATGATAAGGTAAGGATTGGATTCACCTTGCAACCGGGTGAATGTTAAAACCAAACATTTTAAAACTCTTGTAAACCAGTAATCTGCTAGCTATGCAGCAAATTCTTTAAACCTCATCCTCGTTAATTAGCTTATGTCAACTTCGATATTAAAATCCACTTGATTAAAATCGGTCGTATTGTCCAAGCGATTACATAAAAGTGCTTCATATCGCAATCCTTCAAAATAGGCCTAAAATCTTGAAACACATTTGGTAACTGTTCAGCTCCACAGCGATCACAATAGACGATAACGCCAAAGATGGCGACCGGCAGCTTTTTGTCAAGATGCATTGCGTTCTTTAATCGAATTCCAAAATACTTGTTAAAGAGTCTTAATTGGAACGCAATGCATCTTGGTAAAAAGCTCCATGTCGCCATCTTAGCGTTATCGTCTATTACACTCAACCAGGCTATCTTATTGCCTAATTAATTATCTTACAATGAAATTATCTCGTTTTCTTCAGGAATTGACTCAAATCAACGATATCTTGAAAAAATTGTTCTTAATTTTCCCAAATTACTGCCTTGGACGTGGATTGATGGATCTTGCCAGAAATCAGTTCGTTGCGAATGTTCTCTCCGTTTTTAGTAAGTAGACTTTATTCTTTATGATGATGATGAGCACAATCCTTATTTTTGACAGCAGAAGCTTCAGATCTTTAAAAAAGTTAGTGTAAATGACGGACCACGGAATCACGGACCACGGAACTGCGGAACATATAAAGAAACCTCGCGAAGGAGTGTAGTGTAAATGGGTAATACATCTTTCTTTGGATTGGGTGGCTTGAAATAAACTTTAGGTAATTTACTGTAATTCTGCCGTTGAATTTTTTTATATCTTGATTACTTTATAAAATACAGCGTTTTCTTTTCATGAAAAAAATTAAAACGTTCGTAATTTATAAATTGATAGAGTAAAAGCGGTAGAATTCTTAAGAAAACAAAAGTTTATAAAGGTCTACAATATGGCGGTAAGCAGAAATCTGTTACTTTTCTGGTTTCTGGTTACAATTAGCAATTTGATGACTTCACAATTTCAAAACTAGTTGAAACATAAAGACGCTGTAATTCTAAAATATTCGAGATATCAAAATCGCATCAATTGAATCACAGCAAAGTAGCTGAAGTTCCTTTCAAGCCATTCAGTCCAAAGGAAGATGCAATAATAATTTACGCTACCTCTTTTACAGATTTGACGTCTTTGCTGCGTTCGCCATCATTTTTCATTTTGGTGGAATTGTTTTTGGGCTCGTTTCTTTTCTCCAAACCTCAACAGAAAGAAAGCATGAGTTTTTGGAAAAGAAACGACCTGTTTCCCCTGCGAATATTGCTGAAGATGCCAATTTTACATGAATAACTGTTTATGTTTTTTTTTCAGTGGATTACAAGCTTCCGGATCCTTTCAAATGGGATATTATTGGCAGGAATCTCTTCGCAATGTTTTTTAGTGGCCTTGCTTATTTCACCATCACAATCCTGATCCAGTACAGATTTTTCGTCAAATTCAAGTGAGTTCTCCAAAATTTTATACTTGCCATTTGTAACTTGAAAGGACTGAAATTTACCGTATTCATTGGCGCATTTGAAATGATTGAAGAGAGCTATCCATTACTCGCCTTTTTGTATGTTCAGTAGTTGATCCCTAGTAATTCCACTGGGAATAAACTCGAATTAGAATTTGGGAATAACCTTTGTTTTCAAAATGCGGAAAAACAACCGGGCAATAGTTCGAATAGATCTCCTTGCATAGAACAATTTCAAGCGCCTTTCATTTTTCTAAAAATTCTGTCTTTTACGAGCATAGGCGAACCTAACGTAAGGATCACAAAAATTATAAAAGGATTATAATCGTGAGAATAACGGTCTTGCACGATTCTGGTGGTGATGTGAGAAAGAAGTAGGCTGTTTGCTGAATTTATTGGTTGAACTGTGAATTGATGTATCGAATTCACGATCCACTGCCTCGGATCCCAAAGGTTTGCTTTTCATCATGTATATCTGTGATTATATTTTAGGCCTGGCAAATCAGATGGTGTACCAATTGAAGATGTCGAAGAAGATGTTGCTAAGGAACGAGCACGTGTCCAATCTCAAGAATCAAGGGATACAGATGTCCTTAGAGTCACTGATCTTTCTAAGGTAAAAATTTGATATTCGAAACTTTACAAAACTGTAAAAAAGCAAAGGATGCGTTTTTTGGGCCAACAGCAACGTGCTTCCATTTTTGGCGTGCTCTTTTTGGATGTGTAGCGATTTGTGAAGCGAGCGAATCAAGATTGCCACCAATTCGATAATGTTGCTCTTCGTGAAACAAATAATATTTTCAAACAGTTTCGATTTTAAACAGCGATGCGGAGTTGCAATACAGAAAGCTGTGTTGGTCAAGAAAAACGCACCCAAACAGTTCTCCTGTGGAAATCTCAACTTTTTAATCAATCTCAACTTCGTAATCAATCTCAGAAGAAGGCAACTTTTGGCATTTCGATATTTTGTGATTTTTCCTTTCACCAGCGGCTATCGCCAATGATCTTTATAGATCCCGTGTGTTGTATGCTAAGTTATATTTTGGTAATTTCATACCTTTTTGTTATAAACCATTATTTTAAACACACTTACATTTTTCTGTTTGTTGTGATATTTTTGTTGCGATATTTTCGACTATAATTTGTGACGTTTCCAGCATTATAACGAACGACGCGTCAAAAAATGAAATGTCGAAAATCATGTTGGTCGTTCCCTTTTTTTTGTTTGTTTGTCACCTTATTTTAATTCGATTGAAAATACATTTCAATTGAAAATTGAAAATCGAATTGAAAAAAACCCTTCTTTTAAGATTGATTACAAAGTTGAGATTGATTAAAGAATAGAAAAATTGAATATGAAATATGACAAAATATGAAAATATCGTCTCGGCTTCCAATATTTTGACAAAACAAAGTGTACATGAAGAACAACGCTTGATGTGGAAGTACTTGACTCTTTTCCACACATTTATTGATCATCTTATCGACTAAGTAACATTTATTTTCTTTTCTAGATTTACAAATCATTCTTCCGACGAAAGAAGTTATTAGCTGTTGACAGACTATCGTTTGGTCTTGGAAAAGGGGAGGTAAAAATTTATTTGTATTCTCTAGCTGAATAAATCTATTGCGGCTATTGCCTTGTTTTTGCCGAATTAGGGAGGAAAATGTGGCCTATTTTCCACAGAATGATCGAAATGATTGGTATTAACGAGTTTTTGGAAATAAGGAATAGTTCTCGTGGTGTGTTTAGGGCGATAAAAACCCAATGACTCGTGGTTTGTATCGCCCTAAAAAAAACTGATAACATTTTTGAAAGGAAAATTTAATCCTTGTTATGACACAGATGTCATTACGCCTGTAACCTTTGTACTAATTACTACAACAGTATCTTCTGAGTGTATTAAAACCAATATTGTCTTTCCAAAAGTTCTTATAGTGACAATTTTTTTAAACAGCAATTTGATTGTAATTATTTCACTTCTTCGATCAGTTTCTTAGATCCTTTATGTTCATAAGAGTGCCCTTATTGATAACAGCACTTTTGTTGATGAAAAGGTAACCCTCCTGTATAAATAACTGTATTATTATCATTATTGTTTCATATGTGAAAATATTTTCACCCCAAAATGAGGAACCAATCGAGAAACTTTTAGTCCTAAGCCGTGAAAATTTTCGTAAAAATTGAGAAACTTTTCTGTTTAAAGAGGCCTTTGCAACCAGCATACATTGCACGTGCTGTCTCTTTGTTGTCGGCCATTTTAGGGGACCATTAAAATGGCGTCAACAAAGAAACCACATGCCGGCTGCAAAGGCCCTTTTAACACTGATCCAAGTTGCTTATGAAAATAATTGATCTCAGTTACATGCTTCTAAATAGTCTTTTTCTACCTCCATAACAGTGCTTTGGTTTACTTGGAGTGAACGGTGCTGGTAAAACTACAACATTTAAAATGTTAACTGGCGATACTGATGTTACCGAAGGGAATGCTTTCATTGGTAAAAACAGGTGTGGTGTTGATCCTTTCCCTTAGCAGTTCGGATCTTAAAGATCGCTGATTACTGTTTTATTTTTATTATAAAGCCCTTCCAAACGAGCAAACATTATTTGGCAAATAGTTGAGATTTTCTTTGCTTTCGGGTTTAAAAAACATCATATATTTTTATATTATACTATTAATCTATTATTATCACAATAGGTTGTATGTGTCTTTACTGGTTGAACAGTGCTCAATGCCATGTAGACATAGCGAATTATAACAAGAGTAAGGACAATCAGACAAACTACATTATTTGTTGTTAATCGGAGTTTCATGCTATGCAGTGATCGCGTGAAACTCCGAGTAACAACAAAGAATGTAGTCTGTCTTATTGTCATACTCTTGTTAATTTATTATTAGATTTTTCAGGACCAATTGTAAAGCAGTATCTACTTATACTGAACTTGACCCTGGGTAAATGATTTTAAAATGAAAATGAGAAAATGCTTTCCAGGTTGGCCACCCCATCAAACACTGCTTACAAGCACAATTGAGCAGAATTTATTGGGCCCTATGTTCGAGAACGCTGAAAAAAGTT
>REGM01000001.1:2160980-2189988 GCA_004194415.1 Aurelia aurita | reverse complement strand
CCTATTTTTGGGCAAAAAGTAAGGCTATAGGCTTTGCTTTTTCGGTAAAATAGGCTAATTTTGAAAATCCTTATTTTTCGGCAAAAAGTAAGGCTATAGGCTTTGCTTTTTCACAAAAATAGGCCGATTTTTAAAATCCCTATTTTTGGGCAAAAAATAAGGCTATAAGCTTTGCTTTTTCGGTAAAATAGGCCGATTTTGAAAATCCCTATTTTTCGGCAAAAAGCAAGGCTATAGGCTTTGCTTTTCCTATAAAATAGGCCGATTTTGAAATTCCCTATTTTTTGGGCACAAAGTAAGGCTATAGGCTTTGCTTTTTGGGTAAAATAAGCCGATTTCGAAAATCCCCATTTTTTGGTAAAAAGTAAGGCTATAGGCTTTGCTTTTCGGTAAAATAGGCCGATTTTTAAAATCCCTATTTTTGGCAAAAAGTAAGGCTATAGGCTTTGCTTCTCGGTAATATAGGCCGATTTTTAAAATCCCTATTTTTCGGCAGAAAGTAAGGCTGTAGGCTTACCTCTTCACTAGAATTATCTGATTTTGATAATCATTATTTGACTCCATGACAAAGTTGGACATTTAAATCCTCGATCTTGGTCTAGCTTGATCATTCTCTTTGCTTTCGATACCGATTTTTCAACATGTACACTTTTTTAAGGAGATCTTGATTCAGTAACCTTGCCACTCGCTGTCATCTGAAGTCATTAACGCGAGTACATTTATTGGGACCACGGCAACACTTAGAGCTTCAGCTTGAAAACCATGCTTTTGATATGTGATTTGAAACTGAAGTCACATTTTTAGGCCTATAATAGCGTTTATCCAAAAAGAGGATCTAGTTGGGCGATTTACCCTAAAAAAGGCCCAGGCAATTGCGAGCCTTCGTAGTGGAGCCTGCGCCCAAGACATAATCAGTTCTTAAACGTAAGGAATGCCAATTCCAAAGAAACGCAAAGATGTGTCTAAATGTTCGTTAACAATCTATTCGAGAAACGACGTTTCTAACTGCCAGGATATTAATCTAAATCTACGCAAAAGCTGCAGTCCTTGCCAAAACACTTGCAATTAAGCTGGCCTACTTCGATATGGCTTTCAAGCCCAGGCCAAATGAGCAAGCAATATTTGCCACACATTTGAGATTTGCTTGCCAAGCTTTGTCTGTTTGGCTACGTCAGATAAACGTATTGACAAGCAGAAAATGTTTTTGATTTCAAAAACATTGCGAAGCATTTTCTGCTTCTCACGCAATATTTGCGAGGTGGCCAAACGGGAAAACATCGCTTGGCAAGCAAATCTCAAATGTTTGGCAAACACTGCTTGCTTAGTTGGACAGGGCTTTAATTTGTTGCTGTATCAGAGTGTTATCTTTCAAATAACTTTTGCAGCAATCACCTTTGGAGAAACTTTTCTATTCATTTGCGTAAACAACAGCACTTTGGCGCAGACTACGAACAAAGAACAAAGAACCAAATACTACTTACACTTTGTGACACGAATTAAAGCTGTAACCAAAATAAATAATGATTGGTCGCGACTACTATTATATCTAAAGGACAGTGTTTTTCAGCGACACCAAGTTTCTGTAGTGAGAAAGAAGCTATTTTACAAGTACTATTTAAGTTCTAACTTGGCACTAAAGGCCTTTGAGTAGAGACTCTGTTGACATAGTATGTCATTGAAAAGGTAACTATTAGCCTGTGATGAAAACAGAAAGTCTTTTAACAATTGCAACATACTACATTTTATATTTGCAAATAACTGAAATCTTAGAGGTTCATTTGAACGATTTGATGGGCGAAGTTGGGAGAATATTAACACCTGCAACTGCTAGTCGAGGCGTATTTGTGGCTNAAGCATTTTCTGCTTCTCACGCAATATTTGCGAGGTGGCCAAACGGGAAAACATCGCTTGGCAAGCAAATCTCAAATGTTTGGCAAACACTGCTTGCTTAGTTGGACAGGGCTTTAATTTGTTGCTGTATCAGAGTGTTATCTTTCAAATAACTTTTGCAGCAATCACCTTTGGAGAAACTTTTCTATTCATTTGCGTAAACAACAGCACTTTGGCGCAGACTACGAACAAAGAACAAAGAACCAAATACTACTTACACTTTGTGACACGAATTAAAGCTGTAACCAAAATAAATAATGATTGGTCGCGACTACTATTATATCTAAAGGACAGTGTTTTTCAGCGACACCAAGTTTCTGTAGTGAGAAAGAAGCTATTTTACAAGTACTATTTAAGTTCTAACTTGGCACTAAAGGCCTTTGAGTAGAGACTCTGTTGACATAGTATGTCATTGAAAAGGTAACTATTAGCCTGTGATGAAAACAGAAAGTCTTTTAACAATTGCAACATACTACATTTTATATTTGCAAATAACTGAAATCTTAGAGGTTCATTTGAACGATTTGATGGGCGAAGTTGGGAGAATATTAACACCTGCAACTGCTAGTCGAGGCGTATTTGTGGCTGTTTGCGAAATGGTTGATCAGTTGTCTGTCCCACATGGATGGATTTTTTGAATTGTAGGGAATCAGTTAGGTCCTATTCGTATGACAAATAGCCAAGCAGCAGACTCCAAGTCGGTGTTACCTAACTGCCAACAAGACTAACTACCCATTTTATATTTTGATCATAGTTAAGAAGGAGAATTCCCTGTCGGAAGGACAACTGATCAACAATTTCGCAAACAGCCTCATTTCCCTTTTCCTAAAATGTGGTACGGATAGTGACACTAATAATTGAGCTAATAATAACGGAAATCAATTAATCAATCAATCTACTCTGACTAAATACATTAACAATATCACTATCAACAAAGCAAACTATAGTCTGTCTCAAATTAGATGTCACGTGAAAATGCCCGTGAATAGCAAAAATTGGAGTGTTTTGCATGAGTAATTTTGCGTTATCGCAAATCTCACGAGACATCTAATTTGAGACAGACTTTAAACTGCACTAAAACTGTGCCAAGTTCTCAAAGCTGAGCTAAGATACGTCGTGAAGTCCGAATATCCAGTAGCACTTTACGCATCAAAGTTAAATAAAACATGAACAACAATATTACAGGGATAGACATGGTCAAATAGGTGCGGGTTAACAGTTTCAAGATAACATAGTGTATTCGATGATTTGTGGGCGACGGTGAAGGTAAAGTTGTGGTTTTTAGCATCAAGCGCTGAGATCACAACAGTAGCTAACCGCATATGGAGTCAATGAACATCGCCCTGGCCCTGATGTCGTTTTAGGTCGGGCTCGAACCTTCGCCCTATGAACTAATAAGTCAGATTATCATATCAATATGCCACAACTCCTGACCAAAGCAAATGATGGTGTTGCGGTGCAGTGTTGTAATTCACTGACTTTGCATCTGTCCTATCAATAGGCCACTCCAACTAAACATGTCTATTGCCTTTAGGAAACGAATACCAAGCAGACTTTGTACATTATGCCTGTTCCCAGTTAAAAGTCCGTACATGTTAAAAGGTTCAAATATACACAATACCGATGCGGCTTAAATCTGCATTCATATTTACATTGATAAGCATTGTCAGAAGCACACCATTATCATATATGTTCTTTCCCAAAACATTGATTGGCGTGATTGCAAGTGATTAGTGATTCAGCTGTCGCGACTTCTTTTCACATCTGGTGGATCTAATAGCAAAGGGGATTCCCGCTTTAGTGATACGTCACTAGTCAGTCCATTCTTCAAAATAGAATCATCTGCAATAAACGAAAAATGAGTCAGCCATTGAAAAGAATCAGGGTACATAAATTAACAATAGTTTTGCAATCACTTTCTTCGGCTTTTTATCAAATCTATCCTGCAAACCTATGAAATTCTTTGATCCACGGGTAACGAACGTCCTGAAGCACTTTTCTCTGTCTACATAAATTAACAATAGTTTTGCAATCACTTTCTTATTTCTTCGGCTTTTTTATCAAATCTATCCTGCAGACCTATGAAATCCTTTGATCCACTTGTAACGAACGTCCTGAAGCACTTTTCTCTGTGGCTTATTGATTACTGCGAACGAAGGTTTCATAGTGATTTGATTTGAGTAAAAATGATAAACATAAATACAGAAGTAGATACGGCTTTTTTCGAAAGAACATCACTGTCCTATGACCCTTTACCACGAGAAAAAAGCAAAACTGCTATAAGATATTACAAAGCAAATGCCGTTGACTAATCCCTGCAACAGCAATATATTTATGTCCCCTTGAAAAAATCTTAAATGCTATTTGAATTTTGTGAAAAGGGAAAGAATTAAAATACCTTCTTGCATTTCTCCAACTATACCACTGCTACCTAGCGATTCGATGTTAAGGAAATGGCCAAATCCAACAAACTGCAACAGAAAGAAATGTATTAGAATAGAGCAAAACGACAAAAAAGAACATTCACCGCACATAATCATACTCCAGCCAAAATATAGGCCTTCACGATATGGAATAACTTCAACGAGCCAAACACCACTTCGAAAAATGCCAGCTTACCTGCTTATTGTTCCTAACTTCACAGGTATTTGAAAAGGGCTGTTTTAGTTAAAGCGGAAAGCCAGTGTTGCGATTAATACTACCTAACGGAACAACAACAACATTCTAGCACTGGATACCAGTACAAATGGGAACTCTTCTCCTTATCTATATAATGGTTAAAGTGAATTTCAAAACAAAATTAAAACATAAAACTTGGGAGATGATTCAACCAACATGTTTGAAAAGAATAAAATAATTTTTGAAAATCAAGGATGCACTTTTTGCAGAAATAATTTGAAAATGGTCAAAATAAATCTCGAAACCAGCTGAAAAATTGATTGGAAATGGTTCGTTGGTTCAAAAGGCCTTTCAGCTATTCTACAAACGAATCTGGATCGAGCGATATTTTTATACATCTTTATTCTAAAGGATCGATTGGGCGGCGTTTGCACATTCAAAACTTCGCCAGATTTCTACAAAATGTATACAAATATAGCTCGATCCAGCCTCTTTGTAAAATACAATGCGTGCCAGAAGTCTTGGAACACCTCAGCTACTTTTGCCTTGTTTTGCGATTTCCCCCACTCCCCCTTAAAACAATGTTGGTCTGTGACGATAAAATGAGGATGACAGGGCGATTCGCGACTCTGATGGAATGCTAGGACAATAACCTTGCAAATCAACATTGTTTGGGGGGGAGATCGATGTGCTTCAACTAATTGCTATGGATAGAATTGTGGGAAAATGTGTCACTATCAAGAAATGGCCTAAGTGTTCCAAGGACTTTTGGTAGGCATTGTAGCTAAAAGGCCCATTTCGGAACATAGGTAAGAACTCCTCTGTTCACAATAATATCAGTGCAGGGAGAAAGCAAAGACAGGACCAGAGATAAAAACATACCTCAGCCATAACTGCGAGTGGTGATTTCTGTGTCGCATCTGCAACTTTGTGTTCAATGAGATAAAACATATACTCATCATATAGCAATCTTATAAGATGAAAAGAGCCAAAGCTGGCCGCACTTCGTAGAGTTAAATCTCGAATGATCATTGAACTGTAGAAGGACCATTTCAGAAGGAATTGTCGAGCTGCTTTCGGGAATGTATCTCTTCCAACATGAGGTTGTAGGACCTGCTCTACAACTCTTTCCAACCATTCAGCCCACTGTTCCAAAGAGTGCTGTGACGACAGAAAATGTATGATATTTTATAGGAAATTAACGCTACTAGGAATGAAGGTAGATTAAATCCAATAAATAAAAATGAGAGGACAGAAAGTTACACTTCAGGAAATTAAACCGAGAAGATATTAAAACAAAAGTTAACACGACTAAAACTAATACGAATTTGATCGTCATGCAGTGTTTTCCTATAATAAGGTAAGTAGAGAAGACTTTAAAAAAATGGATATTTTTGAATTCGATCTCGAAGCCTATCGGATTTAAAATGATGCACAGCAGTCTTTGGGGTAAAATTATAGCTTTCAGGGAATAAGTATGGATATCAACGTTATTGCAGTATAAACACGAAGGATGTTCTATATCGAAGCCATTATGAATATCGTGATACTGTTGGAAGTACAACGATACTGTATCATCCTGTCATTTTCAGCACATGCAATGACACATGTGCGGAAATTCCTTTGACTTCCAAACATTTTTAAACGCTCTCTATCCTTTCTTAGAAATTTCAAGAGGTCGCTCGTCATGTATAACAACATTTCATCAACTTTGCTGCAGTGCCAACATACAATTACCCGAACACAACAACAAAACTATGGTACGAAATAGCTACAGCTGAATTACGTACGTTTAACATGTTTGGTTACATTGTAAAAGCCTCACCTGTTCAGCAAGGGTTTGTTTGAAGTCTTCTTCTAGTTTATGAACAATATTCTCGTCACATTGGCATACCCAGGAAGCCTGTTCCTACAAAATCAAACATAGGGATTAGCTTCAATTAAGAACGCAATTTAACACAGAAATGTTAAACTCTTCCAAAAGCATCTACCACTAATTTCATGAGGAAATCAAAACAGTAATGGTACACACATATATTTCCAGCGTTCAGCTAGAAAACTTTATCTAAGTTTTGAGATGTTGCTTTGCCAGTTGATGCAATGACAACCTTCCCAAACCCGCACCAAAACGTCTCTGAATCATGCATTTCTCAGCACGAATCACGATTCAGAAACTCTCCGATAACAATTGGTAGATTCATAATCGAGTCTAAGGAATCACAGCAGGGTTAAGTTCACGAAAGCTGTCTTGGGTCAGCTAATAGGAATGCAGTGACCTCCACTTTCTTGGGATATCCCTAACAGGCCTCTAAACATTAAAAGTCTCACGAATGAAACAAATTTGAAGTATATCTACATAAACATGAAAATGATCATCTGAAGAACATACAATTCTCAAAGAAGTGCAAAGAAATACAGACAAAAGTGAAGACAAACCTGAACATTAGTAAAGTCAACTTTGTTTAAATCTGTCCACATCTGATTGATCTGGCTGGGATTTTGCAACACGGCTCTTGCAGCCTGGGCAAGATGATTTAATGACGTATATCTACGAAGTGTTTGAGAGAAGGCACTGACTGCCGCAACCTGAGAAGAAATATAAATTCACGTTGAAAGCAAATAAACGGAGCTAAATGGAGTGGGCTCAACAGGATAAAGAAAACACCACACACGCAGTCGCTTCTTTGGCTGTTATATACTGTTCATGCACAGGTAGAGATGGGGCGATTAACAAGTCATATTTAACAAGCCAATACATGGGGCGTTTAACAAGCAATTATTTTGGCAAAAAAGCTCAAGAGTATGTTTGTTGGCGTTCTCCACCTTTGACATCCGATGGTTCCCTTTAAGCATCGAAGCGTTGTATTATAGCTAGTTTGGACAACCAAAGATAAGATCAGGCATGAAGCTAGAGGATTGTCTAAACAAAGCTTCCTTTGACACTCACCTTGATATTAATGATCTCAGATGGCATTTCACTCATACTGTTGATTAGCCAATTTTCTAAACTCTTTGCAAAATTACGGATCATTTGTGTCAGTCCACCTGGTAATTTAAAAAATGAAAATAATAAAAATCACGTTCAAAATTTGAATCTTTCAGATATTCGTTTCAATGAAAGCTTGCCTTATGTATCGGGTACGGTAGAATAATTGTTGAGCACTCAGAGACTTATTCAACCAAAATCCAGACCACTACGTTGGTATTGAGCCTGAAGATTAGAATAGAAAGCATCTCTACTTACTTGGAACAGCTCTGAGAACGTCAGGTACTAATATCTCCACCAATCTCTGATACAATATATAATCACTTTCTTTGACAAACTCTTGGATGGGCTTATAGTTTGTTAATGCCACTAATGTTTCTTTTGAGAGGCGGTCTGTCACCACTTCATAACCAGATTCACTAGAAGGAAAGGCAGGAAAATCTATATGAGTACTTTCACTAAAAGTGTATTGATTGTTCGAGTTGAATATGTTTCAACATTGACTTCAAGCAAACTTAGGTTTTCTATGAGTGTAGGTAATGTTGAAGAACTTCTAATGCTTTCGCTTACTTTTGAAATGACTTTCAATAAATATTTCTTATACTATACTGTGAAACCTGCTAAATTTTTAAGGGTAACTTAAAGGGAATCAAAGCATATAAAAGTGGCTCAAGCCACTTGCGGTCACAGTCTAGCCCATCAGATATCAGTATTTNTTCACTAAAAGTGTATTGATTGTTCGAGTTGAATATGTTTCAACACTGACTTCAAGCAAACTTAGGTTTTCTATGAGTGTAGGTAATTTTGAAGAACTTCTAATGCTTTCGCTTACTTTTGAAATGATTTTCAATAAATATTTCTTATACTATACTGTGAAACGTGCTAAATTTTGAAGGGTAACTCAAGCAAGATTATCTGTAAACTTAGGGTGTGTTTGATTGGTACCAATTCTGAAAACGGTAGACTTGGTAGACTCGGAATTTGTGTTTGATTGACTCCGAAGTTCTCAAAACAGTAGGTTTGGTAGGTTTGGAAGGCCTTCTGAACCTTCTGCTCCAAAAGGCAGAAGGTTTGGCAGACTTTGGAGAGATCCTCGTTTTCATTAGCGAATCGCAATGGTGAATCCAAAACCTGCTGTTTTTAAGATTTTTGTGTTTGATTGGGAACTATATTTCCGTCTCTGCGAAGCCCACTGTTTTCAGAATTTGGTAGGTTTGGAATTAGCAATCAAACACACCCTTAGTTTAGACAAATTAATTTCAAAGCACAAGATTAAAGACCAATTGCTAACCATGATTCTTTGCAGGCCGAGTGAAGAGCAAAACAAACAGAACGTTGGCCAGGAATGACTTTCAAATCCTACGAAAGTAGACTTTGGGGCTGCAAAGGAGCATGGTTAGCCATGCTTCCTTAATGATGCACCATTCACAACACATGCCGATCTTGTTGGCTAGGTATAAACGCAACTACCACGCCCCAATACTTTGAAAGACCACTTTAAAAACTTACTTTTTATTACTTTCAGCTGCAGGGTTCTTCCAGAAAGTCTGCCAAATAGCTTCAACCAACGGAAACTGCAAGCTGACTATGACTTGCAACAGAGCCTAAAAAACAGACGAAAAATGCAACAATGCCGTTTAGTCCATTCAAGCTTTTCTTAATTTTCAATGAGCTTGTCCGTGAACTGATTGATGGGAAAAATATTCTATCTCTGAACTGACTTGCTTATGAAAGCAGCAATATTAAGCAGGCTTGTTTCTGTTTTTCGATTTTTTCTGAGAGGAAGAATGTTTACTACAATTCCCGATACATATTATTTCTCTTACATATTTCCAGTAATTTTCTGGTTAAAGATGTTTAACTCTTTGAGAGTTGTTTTTAACGCCAAGTGTGAGAGGAATGGCACGTACAAACTGTATGGTAAAAGAAAATTAAAAACACATTTGCCCCAAGGTCCTATTAATCGCAAATTAGGCCTCAAAAACAGCACAATATCTCTCCAATTACCTGAGGCTATTTCTAAACATCTGACACTCGCTGGGTCGAATCTCAAAACCCAAATAATTTTGGACTTTGACAGGCATCAAACAAACGATGAACAACAACGGATCTCTAGTTTATCCTCGATGCATTTCGTTAATTAAAGTTTCAAACAACGAAAAAAAACACTGACAAATAATGAACTTCAAAAGCCTTCAACGATTACGACAACTTTAACGACTAATTGAAAAACATTTTCTGAATGGCAAGCGTCTGCATGCACGCACGTATGATGGCCATAAACAATGTACACAAAGCGAAAATTTTCTGAGATAACTTCATTCAAAGGTCGCCGGAGGCAATTTCCTACTGCATAAGTCCGCAATCAGGTATTTCATCAGAATTGAAAACTTCTGAAACTTACCTCACAATGGTCTCGATAAAGCATTGCAAATTCACTGATATCTTCATCTGACAAATTGTGTTCATCTGTTTAGAAAAATACTCGGTCGATAATCTACACATGGTCGCCATCGCTTTGTTTACAAACTAAAACTAAAGTATTATTTACATAAGCCTACATGTACCGAATGAGTGAAAAAAGTTCGGACGTTTTATGATCCTGTAGTTTTCCAACACTTCATCAGATTCTACAGATTGGTGATCATTGTGTACTCATCATCTCAACTTAGATACAAGAATAGGCTAGTCTGCACTTTAGCGGACCAGCTTTCAATATCAGCAAGTTATGTGTCATGGGGTAAGGGTTGGGGTCAGGGTTAGGTTTTGAAAAGGGGCTTTTAGGGTTAGTTAGGGTTAGTTAAGGTAAGGTAGGGTTAGTTAGGGTAATGTAGGGTTTAGTTTGGGTAGGGTAGGGTTTAGTTAGGGTTAGCAGGGTATTGGGTCAAATTCGTTCCTGAGAGATATGACATAAATCTGGTCCGCTAAAGTGCAGTCGTCCCAAGAATATATTTTGTCAAAATCAGTCGTATCCTTCTCAAGTTAAAAGCGATTTTATGAAAATGTTTCATTTCAGAATCCTTCAAAAAAGGCCCAAAATTCTTGGTCAAAAAGCCAACTTCATTTCATTTTTCAAATTTAATTTCAAAATATCTAGCCAAGGTAGCCCAATCAGCCAAAAAAGACCATTGCTTACATTTTCACACCACAAAATTCGAACGCCTTATCAATTGTTCTCGTTCAAGGGACTGACAATTCAATTTCAGCATTTTTGTAAAGATATTTGAAAGATGATCAGATTCGATAACATTAATAGACTTAAATACAGTGGTCGCTGTCTTACTTCTGATATACCCAAGAAAGAATATTGTTTCGCTGTTATTGAAAAGATGCCCAACATACCTTGTTGTTCATCGATTTCAACATCAGGTAACTCAGGCATTCCTGCGGCTATATCACCAAGGTATTGTTGGTGCTGTTGCATTTGTGCTGATATCGCACCACCGCGCTCTGAGCCTGGAGTTTGTCCACCTGATTGTCCGTCGGAACCCTGGTCATCTTCGTATCTACTTGTTATTTTGAAGCGACTAGAAAAGAAGCACGCAATCAAGATCTCTGCTTGTAGACGGAGAGAAGATATCGAATGTTCAAGAAAAGTAAGACACGTTTGAAGCATAGAAGGATATCTGCCTTTTTTCTTTATCAAAGCCATTCAAACAGTATGCATCGCAGAGGGACTACCTCGGTAGTCGAAGCCTTTTTGAAAAATTGTTTAAAGGAAGAGCCACAATTCAAAGGGATAGTGCACTTTTAGTAACTCCAAAAATCACTAACTACAAGGAATCAAATATAATTTAGGTTCTCACTTGCAAAAACAGGAAAATGAGAAACGTTATTTTACATTAAAAAAATAAACTATCGCTGAAGCATCATTAACAATTAAAAGATGATGTACAGAAGGGACTATTGTACACGAATTTGGACCAACCGAATTCAGTAGCTAAATAACCCTAACTCTTGGCACATACTGAAATTCAAACAATGCAAGACAATAATCAAGAGCAAGCACTACAATCTTGAACAGAAAATACAAAGCTGAAATCGATAACTGATAAAAATTCAAAATAAATACCTCTTTTGTGGGTTTGGTTGCTGCCTCATTGCAACTTGTGTATCGTCTGTCAATCGTGCCAATGGGGAGTTTGGCTTCACACGTATTCCATAGTAATGGTACTTCGAGTTGCCCCTTAAAAATAAAAAGTTATTCTCAAACATGAAATAAACAGCACATAAGTCATACAAGATACGAGCTATGAACGTTTAGTCTAACCAATTCATCTAAAATAACAATATAAAGCCAAAGAAATTCCGAAAAAATTAGGGAACAAAAACCAGTCAAATTCCTCTCAAAAAACTAACATGGTAGGAAGAGACTCAATTCAACTATCTCTCCAGAGTACTTTGAAAGCATGATAGAGTCTTCAAAGAGAAGATAAAGCATTCTTTGCCTTGTATGGGACTTTAAAATTTGTTGCAGTAAGTCAAGCACAATATGTTGATAATATGGTAGTTAGCATGTTCCATATACTTTTGCTACTCAAGAAAAATTCAACGGAATTAATTACCGATGGTCTTCTTGATAGAACATGAAGTCAACAGGAGGAATGTCTACGTCAAGGCTAATGACTGCAGCAGCTAGCAATCATTAGAAGAAAACTGTCTTCCACTTACCTTGTACCAAGTCTTCTCGTCTTTAATCCAAGAAAAACAGATCTTATCAATTTGCCGAAACTTGCGGCATTAACAGCGTCAATCTTATTCTCTGTGCAATGTCGTAAATAATGATTGTACAAAGTGCTTCGAGGCAAGCTTACACCCTCGGCAGTCTCATAATTTTCAAGCAGCCATTGAACCTGAAAAGACATTAGGAAATCAATCACAAATAAAACGTGAGTATGAAAGTGTTTTTATTTACACTTCAAAGNGAAAAATGCAACAATGCCGTTTAGTCCATTCAAGCTTTTCTTAATTTTCAATGAGCTTGTCCGTGAACTGATTGATGGGAAAAATATTCTATCTCTGAACTGACTTGCTTATGAAAGCAGCAATATTAAGCAGGCTTGTTTCTGTTTTTCGATTTTTTCTGAGAGGAAGAATGTTTACTACAATTCCCGATACATATTATTTCTCTTACATATTTCCAGTAATTTTCTGGTTAAAGATGTTTAACTCTTTGAGAGTTGTTTTTAACGCCAAGTGTGAGAGGAATGGCACGTACAAACTGTATGGTAAAAGAAAATTAAAAACACATTTGCCCCAAGGTCCTATTAATCGCAAATTAGGCCTCAAAAACAGCACAATATCTCTCCAATTACCTGAGGCTATTTCTAAACATCTGACACTCGCTGGGTCGAATCTCAAAACCCAAATAATTTTGGACTTTGACAGGCATCAAACAAACGATGAACAACAACGGATCTCTAGTTTATCCTCGATGCATTTCGTTAATTAAAGTTTCAAACAACGAAAAAAAACACTGACAAATAATGAACTTCAAAAGCCTTCAACGATTACGACAACTTTAACGACTAATTGAAAAACATTTTCTGAATGGCAAGCGTCTGCATGCACGCACGTATGATGGCCATAAACAATGTACACAAAGCGAAAATTTTCTGAGATAACTTCATTCAAAGGTCGCCGGAGGCAATTTCCTACTGCATAAGTCCGCAATCAGGTATTTCATCAGAATTGAAAACTTCTGAAACTTACCTCACAATGGTCTCGATAAAGCATTGCAAATTCACTGATATCTTCATCTGATAAATTGTGTTCATCTGTTTAGAAAAATACTTGGTCGATAATCTACACATAGTCGCCATCGCTTTGTTTACAAACTAAAACTAAAGTACTATTTACATAAGCCGACATGTACCGAATGAGTGAAAAAGATTTGGACGTTTTATGATCCTGTAGTTTTCCAACACTTCGTCAGATTCTACAGATTGGTGATCATTGTGTACTTATCATCTCAACTTAGATACAAGAATAGGCTAGTCTGCACTTTAGCGGACCAGCGTTCAATATCAGCAAGTTTTGTGTCATGGGGTAAGGGTTGGGGTCAGGGTTAGGTTTTGAAAAGGGGCTTTTAGGGTTAGTTAGGGTTAGTTAAGGTAAGGTAGGGTTTAGTTAGGGTAGGGTAGGGTTTAGCTAGGGTTAGAAGGGTATTGGGTCAAATTTGTTCCTGAGAGATATGACATAAATCTGGTCCGCTAAAGTGCAGTCGTCCCAAGAATATATTTTGTCAAAATCAGTCGTATCCTTCTCAAGTTAAAAGCGATTTTATGAAAATGTTTCATTTCAGAATCCTTCAAAAAAGGCCCAAAATTCTTGGTCAAAAAGCCAACTTCATTTCATTTTTCAAATTTAATTTCAAAATATCTAGCCAAGGTAGCCCAATCAGCCAAAAAAGACCATTGCTTACATTTTCACACCACAAAATTCGACAAAATTCGAACGCCTTATCAATTTTTCTCGTTCAAGGGACTGACAATTCGATTTCAGCATTTCGTAACTTAATTATATTGCGAGCAGTATTTTTGTAAAGATATTTGAAAGATGATCAGATTCGATAACATTAATAGATTTAAATACAGTGGTCGCTGTCTTACTTCTGATATACCCAAGAAAGAATACTGTTTCGCTGTTATTGAAAAGATGCCCAACATACCTTGTTGTTCATCGATTTCAACATCAGGTAACTCAGGCATTCCTGCGGCTATATCACCAAGGTATTGTTGGTGCTGTTGCATTTGTGCTGATATCGCACCACCGCGCTCTGAGCCTGGTGTTTGGCCACCTGATTGTCCGTCGGAACCCTGGTCATCTTCGTATCTACTTGTTATTTTGAAGCGACTAGAAAAGAAGCACGCAATCAAGATCTCTGCTTGTAGACGGAGAGAAGATATCGAATGTTCAAGAAAAGTAAGACACGTTTGAAGCATAGAAGGATATCTGCCTTTTTTCTTTATCAAAACCATTCAAACAGTATGCATCGCAGAGAGACTACCTCGGTAGTCGAAGCCTTTTTGCAAAATTGTTTAAAGGGAGAGCCACACTTCAAAAGGGATATTGCACTTTTAGTAACTCCAAAAATCACTAACTACATGGAATCAAATATAATTTAGGTTCTCACTTGCAAAAACAGGAAAATGAGAAGCGCTTTTTCACATTAAAAAAATATACTATCGCTGAAGCATCATTAACAATTAAAAGATGATGTACAGAAGGGACTATTGTACGCGAATTTGGACCAACCGAATTCAGTAGCTAAATAACCCTAACTCTTGGCACATCCTGAAGTTCAAACAATGCAAGACAATAATCAAGAGCAATCACTACAATCTTGAAACTGAAAATACAAAGCTGAAATCGATAAGCGATAAAAAATTCAAAGCAAATACCTCTTTTGTGGGTTTGGTTGCTGCCTCATTGCAACTTGTGTGTCGTCTGTCAATCGTGCTAATGGCGAGTTTGGCTTCACACGTATTCCATAGTAATGGTACTTCGAGTTGCCCCTTAAAAATAAAAAGGTATTCTCAATACGAAATAAACAATTTCAGCATTAACATGAAATAAACAGCACATAAGTCATACAAGATACGAGCTATGAACGTTTAGTCTAACCAATTCATCTAAAATAACAATTTAAAGCCAAAGAAATTCCGAAAAAATTAGGGAACAAAAACCAGTCAAATTCCTCTCAAAAAACTAACATGGTAGGAAGAGATTCAATTCAACTATCTTTCCAGAGTACTTTGAAAGCATGATAGAGTCTTCAAAGAGAAGATAAAGCATTCTTTGCCTTGTATGGGACTTTAAAATTTGTTGCAGTAAGTCAAGCACAATATGTTGATAATATGGTAGTTAGCATGTTCCATATACTTTTGCTACTCAAGAAAAATTCAACGGAATTAATTACCGATGGTCTTCCTGATAGAACATGAAGTCAACAGGAGGAATGTCTACGTCAATGCTAATGACTGCAGCAGCTAGCAATCATTAGAAGAAAACTGTCTTCCACTTACCTTGTACCAAGTCTTCTCGTCTTTAATCCAAGAAAAACAGATCTTATCAATTTGCCGAAACTTGCGGCATTAACAGCGTCAATCTTATTCTCTGTGCAATGTCGTAAATAATGATTGTACAAAGTGCTTCGAGGCAAGCTTACACCCTCGGCAGTCTCATAATTTTCAAGCAGCCATTGAACCTGAAAAGACATTAGGAAATCAATCACAAATAAAACGTGAGTATGAAAGTGTCTTTTATTTCAACTTCAAAGAGCTATGGGACCTTTTATAGCGGGACGCCGATACCTTACGTGTGGAAATCTATCTTATGAAAAAGGTAGTACAGTTCCTAAATTATGGAGGTCTTTCTCGGGTCTTTCCAAGGAAGATTTTTCTGAAGAAGATTGCAATAGGACCAAAAAGCCCATAAACTTTAGTCGAATTCAAAGCTTCAGAATAATGAATGCTGCTTTGATGAATTAAGGTTCTTCCTTTCATTTAAAGGTCCACTCTGTAGAAAGCAAGTAAATTCATGCCGAAAGTACGTAAGGAAGGTTGAAACTATCGATCAAATTTCAACAACATTCCCCGTAATAAAAACGGCAAAATCAAGAGGTATCGATTACACTTTCAACTGACTTTTCAAATCGCTTTGCGATCTCTTTACAGTTCAGAGAAAAGCTCTAATTTGAATGCATATTGTAGGTTAGTCTTCGGCGGTATGAAATTTCTTGAAAATCCTTATGAATAACGTGGACCTAAGAACAAGCTTTATGCGTTTTCGGCCAACGATTATCAGTAAATTTTTCGTGGACAAACTTAAACCTGAAAACTTACTGTAGCAGGGGATGCCCTTGTCGTGTGTGATATTGGAACTCGTTGATGTGCAGCTTGTCCCGGTGTCAAATACGCTTGCTGTGCAACTCCTATAGCTTGTGGGTTTACCCCAACTCCTTGACCAGAGGATGTCATCTGTTGGCCACTTTGGCCCTGGTACGTCTGGTACATTCCTGCATTCTGAGGTGGCATATGATGCCCTCCTGCGTCTATGTAAGCTGGTACGCTTGAAGATTGTGAGTACATTCCATTCTCGTTGTATGTGAAACTGTTTGATCTACGGAGGAAAATTAAAGAGGTTTGATTCATGACGAGTCTTTTAAAATGTTGAGCACCGTGGTGAACAATTTGCTGACACTCTAAATCAGGGTACGAGAAGATAGGAAGCCGTGGGAGAAGCGTTCCCAGGAAGGCGGCAAAGCAATACAATTTGCCAGGAAGGAAGGGAAGTAAATACACAATTACTTCCTAAAATTCGGCCACAATTAGTGAATTGTAATAGACACAAATTCAAATTGCTATGGCCCGAAAATGGAATAGCAGATAACAGTGGAATTTCGTTCGATTGA
Source organism: Aurelia aurita (assembly GCA_004194415.1). Taxonomy (NCBI): domain Eukaryota; kingdom Metazoa; phylum Cnidaria; class Scyphozoa; order Semaeostomeae; family Ulmaridae; genus Aurelia; species Aurelia aurita. The sequence continues at coordinate 2,173,078 of REGM01000001.1, read as the reverse complement.
TTGCTTGATTGATTGCTATCTTCGTGAATCTTCTCCAAACTCACAAAAAAGTAACTTTGCAGGTAGCATGGTTTCTAAGTAAGCATTTTGAAGACGTCACAATAAAAATTGAGGAAAGTATGAAAAGCTTCATAATTTGGAAATAAATGAAAACTCAACGAAAGTACATGGCAAAATCATGCATCTATTGCCCATTAGGAAAGAAAGATAATAGTTGGTGATGTTATCATAAATATCAAAATCCATCCGCACAAAGACGCTTGCAGCGTCAAAAAAAGTTTTCGAGTGTGAAATCAGCTTAAGGGGTCTGTTTCAACCAGCATGCCTTACGAGTGCCATCTCTTTGTTGTCGCCATTTTCATGGTCCATACGACACGTGCAAAGCATGCTGGTTAAAACAGACCCTTTAAGATCATCTTTTCGATTTTCAGAGAGAATTTAGTCACAACTAAAAGAAGCAATTGAAAATGTTTGGTTTCCAATGAGGGTAGGTCATATCAGAGGGCTTTCAGATGTTTACAAAACAAGACGTCCACGAGGTTACAAGCCCAGCAGAATAGCAGAAAAATGGAGGAAAATAAATTGGAACAAAGATCTTGCTCATCTTGTGTATAATCGATTTTGGATGATCATCACAAGTAGATAATTTAGAGCTTAAGAAAAATGAGAATTTTCGCGACCACAGCTCTGTGGGATCAACTGAAGTAACTGATATTTTGTCCTATGAAAATTGCTGTCATGGAAATACAAATCAAACGCGCTAATGGCCGTATTCGGATTAATGTCACTGCTACCGGCATAAAATCAAAAGAAGAACCATCACAATAAACACGGCGACATTTTCAAGCGAAATCTTCTTTACGATGGCGAATCTTCGACCTCCAACTGCGCCATATCGCTTTAATTATTAAGCAGGCTTTACGCGCCTCGATAAAGCAAAGGTCATGATCGAAACATGGTATCGTCTGCCGAAAGTATCAGCTGCCTCTCCTCACTTAGGTCGCAGTTGAAAAACGCGCGGGACTTTGATGTCATGCCATAAAGAAAAATATCGGTGTATGAATGTAAAGAAATGTCGTTTCAAGCTAGAAAGGATTACTTAACACGCTTTTAATGTCGTTAAAACGTAAATAAATCGCTAAAGAGATCGACGCTAGGTAACTACAGAGAAGCCTCCTTGGGGATCGTAGAACACAACGAACCCTATCTAGGTCACCCACATACCTAGGTTCCTGGACAAATTTTTGGATCTAATCATCATTTCTCCATGTTGAATTTTTCTTCAAAATGCAACCCTACTTTGAACTTATATTTCATTAAAGTTCATCTTCTTTTTTTCTCCTTTCTACCCCAAGGAGAACTACCATCTATCTCTAGTTGGCCGACGAGTAACTGAACTGAAACGCATGTTGCACAATTTTTGGGCCGTTCTCTTTAAACTTTGTTGTTACGAGCAATTTTTTCCAAAAAGCCAAGAAATTGGCATATTTAAAAATTGAGGGGCAGCAATAGTTGGGTATACTTCGTTTTTCGATGAAACAAGACTACAGAAGAACACATTAATATGCATATCAGCGATCAGCATTATGTGCGAGATTCTGAACAAGATTTCTCTACTATATTTGGTAAAATGCGGATAATAAAATGATATTAAAATGGTCGTTGCCTTTAACCTATGTTATCATTACAGTTCTAACATAGGCTAGAAAGGCCTCAGTGAGCCAAAACGTAGGCTGTTTTTGTTTTTTTAATCTGCCGTTATAGAATCATTTTGCAGTTATACTAATGATGCCGTGGGGCAAATCACTCCAAAAATGTCGTACAGTTTCCTAAAAAATCTTTAAAATCTTAAAAAATCTTGAAAATCTTGAAGATCTCTAAATTCTTCGCAAAATCCTAGAAATCCCAAAGAAAATCCAAAAATCTTCCTAAATCTAAAAAAATCTCAGAAATCTGTCCCAACAAATGATAAAAATTCTCAACAAAATCTTTCTACAATTCTTGAAAATCTCAAAAATCGTTTAAATCCTCAAAAATCTTGCAAAATCTTGCAAAATCTTGCAAAATCTTGCAAAAATCTCGACAATTTTCAAAATCTCAAAATTAGAAATCTTAAAAAATCTTTCAAAATCTCAGAAAAAATCTCAAAAATCTTTGAGAAATCCGAGAGATTTTTAAAATCCCAAAATCTCGTGCGCTATTTTTGGAGTGAGTTGCCCCTCGAATGATGCTTTGCTTGCTAGGTTTGCGCATCTCCATTTTTCAGAAAATGTCAAATCAACAGAATCTGAACAAAATAGCAAAATTTCCCTCTTCTAATGTTTACCGGTGAACTGCCCTGAAGAGCGTTATTAGATACTTTCCAGTCCGCTTTTAAAGTCATTATTCACTGTAATAAGTCGAAAATACATTGCCGCTCTCAGTTACTAAATATTTCACACCAAAAGAGGTTATTGTAGGTTAACTTAATTTTGGGTTACCGACAATGATCATGGTTGGGCTGAATATTTCATTCATGGGATAAATTCCAAGTGGAGGGATTCGTTTGGCTAAGCAGTTGCAGATCCGATCAATCCAGAAAAATCTTGACTTCTGGCTTGAAGAAAGCTTTAAAAATCTATGTTAGTTTTACTGTTTGTTTATTTGTTTGTTTGTTTGTAAGTGTGTTTGCTATTAGACGATATTACCAATAATGTAGTAAGTCTGTCAAAATGAAGAAATAGTACAAATGTTTGCTTGATTTATGACGATCTATTTCTACAAAAATTTAACTTAGACCGAGTCAAAGATGTATCCACGGCTTGAAAAGATGGTACCCAATAAACGAATCCAACAAACTTTAAGATTCATAATTTTTTGCTTGATTGAGGCATCAATTTGATTTTCCAGAATTTTCCAAAAAGATATAAATCAGTGGTTCAATTTTGCTATCAAGTATAAAAGCTTCTCAAAAGTTGCGTATTTGGAAACAGTACCACAATATTTTCGGAGCATTAACACACCACACGAATTTTCACAAGAAACTTATAATTTGACCAAATACTGACAGTTTCTTGAAATTCTCATTATCTGAGTGCTGAGTTTTTTCAGGAGTTTCTTAAAAGTTTCCTGAAATTCTCGTTCTTTACATAAGCGGGGGATCTTAAGTGCAAGTGCCTTCGTGAACATTTCACCGAGGGGCAAATAACTCCAAAAATCTCGCACACTATAGTGAAAAATCCTCAAAAATCTTCAAAAATCCCCGAAATCTCCCAAATCAAATGATACGATATTTCAAAAAATCTTTCGACAATTTTTTAAAAATCTCAAAAATCTTACAAACTTAAAAAATCTCACAAATCTTTGAAAATCTCAGAAAAAATCTCACAAATCTTTGAAAAATCTGTGAGATTTTCAAAATTCCAAAATCTCTTACGCTATTTTTGGAGTGATTTGCCCCTCGCATTTCACAGCGAATTTTATGACATCATGCCACTGTCTAGATATTACTCAAGTAGAACCGAGTAAAACAGTAAAAGAAACATATAGTTAGATATACTCAGACTTAATCCTTACTAAAATTGCTGGTGCTCAAGTTTCTCAAATGTGTTGGAGATATGGCAGCTTGGTTTCTTAGAATTTCTTAGGAAAAAATATGTGTTATGATATAACTTTGGAAACAGTTGCTGCTGTACTTTCAGGTCATGAACGCGCTCTATTCAAGTACTAAATGTTGTTTATAATTTATATATTCTGTTCTCTAATGTTTTTGTTGAACATTACCCTTCACGGACTAAAAGTCGCTCTCTCTCTGAGACCCTCCTAGGGGTTAAAGTGAACAAGGGATACTCGGAACTTTCAAGCTGGGAACAAGGGAACACATTTGTGAGAAATCATATATTTAGAGAGCAAATTGCTGAATGTTCTGATTTGTGTCACAGGGAGCAAACAGAAAAATAACTGGGGAGCAAGGGAAATTTAACCCCCTGGGAGGGCCTCCTCTCTTTCTCTCTGTTAGCAAAAATACTTTTACCGTCTTTCCAACGAAAGCAAGATTATAAACAAATAAAAAGACAAAATCCACCGAAACTGTACTTTACGCAAGCCGAACTGATGAGATCGATACAGTTTTCAATAATTTGTGGCTTTGTACTTTAAAGCTAATTCAATGTCAAATTCGATGGACATTTTTCTGTCATTATGGCTTGAAGATGGAAGAAAAACATGTCTTAAAAATCCTCAGGAATCAAATTTGCGAATCATGAGTTATTCAAAGATTATACTGTTAATGAAATCACAGACGCTGGAGAGATGAAAACAGGAAAGCGGTGACAGAGAAGCGTCCATTCCACTAGAATGTCAAGCCTTGAAACAGTCAAGCTTGTGATGGATTGGTTTACTCAGCGCTAGGTGATTCATATGGCAGTGCTCTTCGTGTTCTGATCAATAACCACATTTTTCCTAAGAAGCCACCACCACTGTGATTGGCAAAAGTTAAGAAACTTCCACTAAGTTAAGAGTCTCTGACTAAAGAAACTTTCCGTACTCAAATTAAGATGCGTTAAGAAGCTCTTCTTTGTGAACCATACCATTTCCTATATTTCATAAAAAGAAATACGTACAACAAGTCGATGCGTCTTCAAAACATTAAAATATGGACCAAATTTTATGCCAAAAATTTTGTCCCCGGATTTTAACGAAAAATGTAACAATCGACCTAACTTGCAGCAACGAAGAAAAACATGAAATTAAAATTTGGATCTTCCAGTAGTGCTAAAAGATTTTTCTGGAAAGAAGGCCATGTTTAGATCTTTATTAGCCCTTGCTGAGTTTCTTCGGTTTCAGACAAAACTTCTCATATGCGAGTGTCTTAAATTTATCTAAGACAGCGTTTCATAAGACAGGATAATGCTAATGCTAAGAAAATCTGCTTTCCTAGTGAAAGTGATTCTAGGCAAATAATTTCTGTAGCAACAGATAGCAATGAAGCAAAGATGAGTAAGAAGTGGAAAAAACAGAGAAAAGTACGAAGACAAGGAAAGTGATCAGGTTGAACGAAGTTTAGTCGTGGTTAAACCAAAGAGAACAACAAAGTAAACTTAATTATGTGGTGGATCGCTATTTGTTAGCCTGTTTTTGGGGGGAAACTTGACTCGACAAAACTAGATTACCATAGATCTTTCATAGAAAGTGGTTTTAATAACAGCAATACTATCAGGTAAGTAAGCCTAACATCTTAGGATCCAGATGGATGCGACAAATAGAAAAATTTCAAGGATCTGAAACCCAAAGCAAGAATCGAGTACCATAGATCTTATCTTGCAATGACCCGTCCTTGCATAGCGTCTATTCACCTCCGGCCATTCGGCACGGCGCATAACATCAACATTGACTTGCTAGTTTTTAGACCTGGCCGCTCTCTAGGTATGATTAAGTACCGAAGACCTCATTCAAAGAGCATATCTTAAATTGTCAAAGCCAAAAACAGGACACAACGGAGGAAAAAGGGATGAAATTTGTCGACAGACGACATTAGGACCATGATTGAATTGGTCAAGAAAACTAGAAGAAATGGGTAGATCTCAAACATGACCAAGGCAAGTATATGCCATGACAGGCAGACTCATGTACGTTCTGAAGACTGCATAATTCTCTTAACATGGCCAGGCAAGTAAATAAAGTCTCTAAAATGCAGTAAAGAGATAGATAGGAAGTATCATAATTTTGGATAAAGACAGTGTCTTTTTATGCGTTGATTCCTGCTATATGAAGAAAGTTACCCTGGGTACCAGAGAGCCTAAGGCAGTGAAGAAGGTAAAATGGTACCCAGGGTAGAAGAAAGTCCAAAGGCAAGGAGGTCCGCAATTTCAAATGGTCTGTTATACTTCATAAAAAATACTGTCAAATTCCACAAATATCACAAAAATATCTCGAAAAATCCTTTCTCCGTATGGGTCTCGTTCTCTGTTTGGAAAACAGCGTGGTGAACTGCCCTTATGCTTCTAAACAAACGACGCACAACAGCATTTGTACAGTTACGTTTTGNTTGGATAAAGACAGTGTCTTTTTATACGTAAATTCCTGCTACATGAAGAAAGTTACCCTGTGTACCAGAGAGCCTAAGGCAATGAAGAAGGTAAAATGGTACCCAGGGTAGAAGAAAGTCCAAAGGCAAGGAGGTCTGCAATTTTAAATGGTCTGTTATACTTCATAAAAAATACTGTCAAATTCCACAAATATCACAAAAATATCTCGAAAAATCCTTTCTCCGTCTGGGTCTCGTTCTCTGTTTGGAAAACAGCGTGGTGAACTGCCCTTATGCTTCTAAACAAACGACGCACAACAGCATTTGTACAGTTACGTTTTGAATTCTATTCTACGCAGTAAGATAATTTGAAATATTTACCAACAAAGCTGATAGGAGGAGATTTTCAATGACTTCATGGTTTTGACTTACACAGCTACAAATCTGGAAATCTAGTGGCCCTACAGTAGAGACTAAGACATTACTTCTACCCACTCTCATTGATTCCAAATGTTTTTAAACTCCAATAAGAACCAGTTTCCCTTTGAATTTACTTATTCTTTAGAACGTGTTTGTATCTGAATAACAAACAGATAAGTTACTGTTATTTAAAGATTTGAATCACAGTTTAAAACATGGCTTTTATCTCTAAATAGTAGGAATAGGATTGTTGAACAAAACCCTCTAAATTCTGCATGGTTGGGGCCATTCTAGACGATGTTTTGGTTAGCCCTGCTAGACCCTCCACCGTGGTCATCATGGACTAAGTTACAGAATATTGACGCTCTGTCCGAGTTTCTCAAACAAGCTAGCGACGTTCGAAGACACCATCGAGAGCCTTGAATTTTCCACACCAATTCTCGTTCTTGCACAACACTCTCTTTTCATAAGAAACTTAGCCCTAAACATTGTAGTAGGGTTTCTCAAATATGGGCCCAGTTCTTATAGTAAAAGCTTCTCGTACAATTTCTTAGTTTTTCATAAAATTTGATTTCAAAATCTATCAAAAGTCATCGAGGCCCGTTTTTTTTAACAAAGCATCACAAGAAAGAACCAAATCATAAGCAAACATTATACTTGGTAGTATTATTTGGGTCGGCAATACACTTTTTGTTAAAAAACACTTTGCAACTCGTAACCAAAAATTGAAAAGTTTCTTAGCTTCGAATTAAACTCTGGTCGCTTCTAGTAGAGTTTCTTAATTTCTGAAAGAGGCTACTGCAGTTTCTTATAACAGGTTTCTCATCAAAAAAATGAAAGTACCTGATAAATTAGTTTGGTTAGTTTTTGTATTTTTCTTCCTTTTGATAGGTTTAGTAGTTTGAGTTTATTTGCAGGCCATACCTTGTATTAGGCAGTGCATTTGTTGCATTAAAAAAAAATAAAAAAAGAACAGAATTGGAGCTTTTGCAAAGAATTTGTTCCACGTCCTATTCTACCTTCTGCAATCAACTTCTCAAACATCGTTGATAATTGGCTTTTAAAGACTGCCTGACAGTCTACACTGATTCAATAAGCATGTTCTGGGTGGGGTTCAGGGTCTATAGTACCAAAAGTCACTACAGAAATTTGGAGATTTGAGAAATAGAAGTTACTTTAGAGTGGCAAAAAATGTCCCATCCCAAAAAAAAAAGCAAATCTGGTCCACCTACATAGGCATTTCTTTTTTCATGAAAAGGTATCTAGGCCAAGACGGCCTCTGACCTAACTACGGCCTCTGACCTAACTACAAACACAATATTTCGATCACGATGGCAATGAAAGAGAGAGAAGTCCACAATTTTATGTGAGTGAACCTCAGGTCTATGCTTGCTTTGAGTGAGTTGAAAAAAATAATTTTCAATAATAAAGCTTCNCTTAGCCCTAAACATTGTAGTAGGGTTTCTCAAATATGGGCCCAGTTCTTATAGTAAAAGCTTCTCGTACAATTTCTTAGTTTTTCATAAAATTTGATTTCAAAATTTATCAAAAGTCATCGAGGCCCGTTTTTTGAACCAAGAATCAAAAGAAACAACCAAATCATAAGCAAACATTATACTTGGTAGTATTATTTGGGTCGGCAATACACTTTTTGTTAAAAAACACTTTGCAACTCGTAACCAAAAATTGAAAAGTTTCTTAGCTTCTAATTAAACTCTGGTCGCTTCTAGTAGAGTTTCTTAATTTCTGAAAGAGGCTACTGCAGTTTCTTATAACAGGTTTCTCATCAAAAAAATGAAAGTACCTGATAAATTAGTTTGGTTAGTTTTTGTATTTTTCTTCCTTTTGATAGGTTTAGTAGTTTGAGTTTATTTGCAGGCCATACCTTGTATTAGGCAGTGCATTTGTTGCATTAAAAAAAAGAAGAAAAGAACAGAATTGCTTGGAGCTTTTGCAAAGAATTTGTTCCACGTCCTATTCTACCTTCTGCAATCAACTTCTCAAAAATCGTTGATAATTGGCTTTTAAAGACTGCCTGACAGTTTACACTGATTCAATAAGCATGTTCTGGGTGGGGTTCAGGGTCTATAGTACCAAAAGTCACTTACAGAAATTTGGAGATTTGAGAAATAGAAGTTACTTTAGAGTGGCAAAAAATGTCCCATCCCCACAATATTTAACTTAAGCAAATCTGGTCCACCTACATAGGCATTTCCTTTTTCATGAAAAGGTATCTAGGCCAAGACGGCCTCTGACCTAACTACAAACACAATATTTCGATCACGATGGCAATGAAAGAGAGAGAAGTCTACAATTTTATGAGTGAACCTCAGGTCTATGCTTGCTTTGAGTGAGTTGAAAAAAATAATTTTCAATAATAAAGCTTGTCAAAGTTTTACCTTTCGAGTCCTTACGCAAAAATAAGCACACACCCCCAGATTCCTAACAAGAGCATGTAAGCTTGTCGATTATACTCGTGACTTTATATTTTATGCTACGGCTTAGCTAGGGCCACATATACACATTTTCACTCGCAGCAGATTTTCTCTGCCAACGTCCATCGATCGATCTTTGAAGAATTCCCTACCATCAAAGACTTGTAGCAAGTCCATCAAAGCTTAGACTAGAGCCCTTACATTTTTAAACCTCTGAACTTCAGTCTGAACTAACTCACACAAAAGGAGGAGGGCACCAGTATTGAATTGAAACACACTATAAATAATGTCAAAAGTCTATATCTGTTTACACAGCGTTCAAGTTTAGCAAGATTGAGAACAGAACAAGGCAGCAGTGACATGCAATACAATTTGACAATACGGGCCTCCAGGTGACATCAACAATAGCTCTAATTGAATTTTTGCTACCTAAGCAAAAAGATTTGCAAATAAATCTTACTTCTGGACGTTATCTTTGCAGTATGGTGTCGCAAATCGATGACTGTATAATCCCTTTCAGCTTTCCCTGCATTTTACTGCCCGGCTTTGCAGCATCATCTCATCGTACACATTCAAACGGACAAATGTGAACAAAAAGCGAATAGGTTGTAACCTAGGACGATAGACAATTCAAAATTCTTCATTTCATATCTCCCGAAAGAATGCATTCCACAGGAATGTTACTATAGCACTGCTATAGCTCCCATTGTCGTGCAAGTGCGTAAGACCTCATTCATGTAGACAAACAAACAAAGAAAAAATAATACATACCTTAGGGTACTGAGATAATAACCTGACCATTTGTGTTCGGAGGAGTATTCGGGCATCATCTCTCAATCAGGAGTGAGAGGTGAATGAGTAAAGTTCTCAAGTCAGCGTAAAATGTTGATAGAAACAAGCGGATCGACTCGACCGTCTATCTTCACGCTCCAAACACGCACCTCCCTATAATGAGTGCGGTTTGATATTAAATAGGGCACCAACAACTAATGAATATTCATTCCATCATTTTCAATAGCAATGGTTGCCATGCGCCCGACTGTTTGAGGACAAATGGCATATTGAATGAACCTGCAGTTACCATACATTCCGATACTGAACAACTGTGGAATGGATAAAACAATCCGCTAAACTAGAGTTTAACAGCGCATCAAGCAACTCAGAACGAGGCAGCCCACATCGAGGCCACCTTGGCGCAAATCCAAGCCAAAAAGTGGAAATCACTTCGCTGAATGCTTTTCACTCAGTATGTGCAAATTGCAACAAGGCATACCACAAGAAAATGTACTAAACACTAATTTTATGAAGCACTGCAAGTTGCCCTTCAACCTTCAAGAAGTCGGAAGGAAGAACAATGCCCTCAGCGTTGCTAGGAGACAAGCCAGACGATATGATAAGACGTATTATACTTGAACGATGGCGGTCAAGATAAAATAAGCTGTAATCACTCTTTGTCAATGCAGAGTTTGAATAATACGACAAATCACATATAAATAAGGGTTTTGTTGTAAGACTTCTAAATACTGTGCAAAACCACATAAACTAGTAGGCCACGAGCTTCTTAATAAGTCATATAATCTAGGGTCATTTATGTTTAGCTACCGTAAAGAGTCGATCAAATACGAAGGTGGTCTCCAGTCGTAGGCGTAATCCTTAAAAATTTGATAGCTATACACCAAACTTCAGCCTTTGACTTGCGAAAGCTCTGGATAAAATTTCAAGTAGCCTTCCTGGTCATTGCCAAAGTTCTAGAAGAAATTTCAAGAAGCACGACCTTGTTCTTCGAAAAGATCTCAGCAAATTCATCATCTGCTTTCAGTTCTTTCAGTAAAAGTTAATACGCCAGTTAAATTACATTCTCTGTTTTAATTTGTAAAAACATTTAATTTTGGGAAATTTTAAGAAGTTTTTTATTTGAAAAGCAATCTCATTTTGCAATTCTATTTCGGTCTCTTTACCGTTTGTCTGTAAACAAACACAGAATTGCACCGACGTAGATTGATGAAAAGAACGAGGGAGTGCCATCTCATCAGGTCATCAGATTGGATTACAAGTTCCATACCAGGTAGCTCAATGGATCCACATACATACAAGGCAGAAAATGCAAAACAAGAATATGAAATGTATGGGAAAAGCGGCAGCGGCTAAAATAATACCTGATGTGAGCATAGGAATCAAATCTTTAAAAAACATTGCACGATTTGTTAATGCATCTTTTATTTGATTTAATGGCTTGAAAGGAACTTCAGGTACTTTGCTATACGTGCTCATTGGCAATCTTTGATATCTTGATTATTTTCAGAATTACAGGGTCTTCTATGTTTCAAACAGTTTTCAGGCTGTGACGTCATCAAATTGTTAAATCGTGAACCAGAAAAGCTACGGACTTCTGCTTACCGCCATATTTTAGGCCTTCATAAACTATGGTTTTCTTGAGGATTGTGCCTTTTTTCCCTCTTAATTTAGGATTTATAAATATTTTAATTTTTTCGCAGCTTCTCGTGAATTCTTTCAATAAAAAGAAAAACGCAATAATTCTGAAAATAATTAAGATATCAAAGCTTGCCAATGAAGACTTATAACAAAGTACCTGAAGTTCTTTTCAAGCCATTAAATCAAACGAAAGATGCATCAACCAATCGAGCAATGTTTTTTTAAAGATTTGATTCATATGCTCCTGATGTGTCAGATACATAAGCGTACGGGAAGAAAAAATCTAGGGGGGTTGCCTGATAAAAAGTCTATTGTTTACGAAATTTTTTGCCCGACTTACGGCGGATTATTGCCCGAAATAAGCAGATTTTTCTAAATTTTTCGAATGTTGGGGGGGCTGCCCCAGCCCCCCCCCCCGGCTCGTACGCTTATGCAGATAGGTGTTGCAGTTTTTGAGAAAAGCATCATTTTTAGCTCTTACGCAGATAGCCAAATTGATAATATCAAGAGGGTGATTGATGATGAAATAACGGTGAGAAAACTCTATTTTGTACTATAGTTTTTTTTTCAAATTTTGCAAACCCCAAAACAAGATGGCGTCGCGTTTTCAACACTGCTGTGACGTCATGCCGTCTGTATGAATCATGCCAAATTTCCTCTTTTCTGTATGTGCACAATGTCCCTCTAGTCCCCCTCCCCTGCATCCCCTACCGTTGAATTGTTTCGAGATTATTGCGTCCAGACACTTGACCTAGCACTAATCCTTGACACAATAAACACCTGAATATACCCGAATCAGTGATTAT
>REGM01000001.1:2139914-2151102 GCA_004194415.1 Aurelia aurita | reverse complement strand
CGGCCATTTTTATCAAACGCAAATACATGCTTAGATTCCCTTTAACTTAGATATCAAAATTTATTTCGCTAAAATCGCCCATTGCGGTCAAAAGGTATGGGTAATTTTGTTTTGGAGGTCTGTTTGAAAATGCTTGTAGAAAGACTAGAGAAATGTTGATCAAACCCTGTCTATTTTGCATCTTATTTAAACAGTGTCAACGAGCAAAAATAACCTCTAGGGCTGAAAACAAATGATAAAGATATGTCCTTTGAATTTGTCTGGCTTGTCTTCGCATCTTAGAAGATTATGATGCAAATGCCATCATTTTAAAGCAGAAAAATTTAACAATTAATTGTAAATTCCAGTCCTTTTTTCAAGCTCCTCCAAAAACAAGCAAAATCAACAATAACAATATGACCAATTTCGGTGAAATAAATTTTCACATCTACGCTAGACATTCTACTATAAAATGAACCATAATAGTGTGTTGAGATTGGTGGAGAACTGATGGCCTTATATATTGACAACGACGATCTAAAAAATGCCTTTCTGACAACAGTTCCTCTCCAAGTAATCTCTGGTTTGGAGGCGAAGGCAAATTTAACTTTCAAGATTAATATTTCAACTTTGGAAGCACAAATATCAACCAGCAAGGTATCTATGTTCAAGTTAACTATTCAGGATTAGTTTAAAACTTATTGCGAATCGATTGGAGCTAAATTGGCATTGCTAGCCCTGATCAAATCTTTTACTGTTTATTTGGGACACCCGGTAGATGGTTGTTTTCAAACATGTGAAGAAAAATAATCTTCTTGGCATAGTGGATTTGAGAAGAACAGTTTTACTTCTCATGGACCCCATGGGGAAAACTTCTTCTTCAATTCTTTGCATTGTGATGTTATCCTAGTGTTTCAAGATTTTCGATCATAACAGAAAAGTCCCTATGCTTTAATTGAAAACAATATTCCTCTTTTTACTCTCCTTTTTTCTTGGTATTAGCATCAAACTTCTTTACCAGTTACAACTATTAATACTTGAGGTTTGCATCAAAAGACCAAAAGGCACAAAATAATCAAAGGAGAGAGATCTCAGGTGACTGATTCGTAGAAGATATTCTGAAATACCGGTCTTTTTTAATCTTTCAGAGTTTATGCATGACTTGCTTTTGAAGATTCTCCTCTTCCTTCCAGTTTTCGCGTCAAATAGTCCCACTTTAATGCATGCTTCAGATATCAGAATGCTTTTATGATGGAAAGATGTTAACTATTCTTGGGTATTCTACCGATAAATCTCGACGCAACAGTATTTGCTTTTATCTGCTATGTTTATTCGTTGCTACCAGAGATGCAGGCGCAACAGCAGTTCTTACTTGGAGAGGCACAACTCTCAGAAGAGCACTTTTTGAAACTGGAAGGGCACTTTCGAATCTTATAAAATGGCTGAGAAAAGGGCACTTTGAAGGTTAAAATAGGGCACTTTAAAAAAATTTGAAGGGACAATCCCTTGTGCCCCAGGGTCCGACGTCTTTGCTTGCTACCACTGAGTTATGAGTGTTACTTAAAAGTTTGACCGAAAACAGTTCCATGTTCTGACTGGTTTCCCAGATACAGTAGCATTATGACAGATACAGCAGCATACTCAGGCCTACTTCAAGTGTTAGAGAGTGTGTGTGTTTGAGAAGTTGGAAATGTTATCAGAAAAATAGAAGTTGTTGCAGGTTTGGCTGTTTTAGGCGTTGCTTGTAGCCCTCAATTCGACATATTTTAATTGTTTTGATCCTAGATAAATCGAAGTTATTGCTCGAAACTGGATGTAGCTGTCCACAAACCAAAAATATGAACTATCAAATAAATTCCGTTTTATGCATACACATATCTTTTTATAAGAAACTAAGATAAAAGAATTTGAGCCAGTACTGAAAGTTTCTTAAAATACTTAGATTTTGAGTACTCAAGAGTTTCTTTATACAAGCTCCATAACAATCTTCATGTTTATTTCTTGTGCCTTTGTGAACATTTCAAAACGAAGGGTTCTGAAGCCTTTCCAATGTTTAAACATTACTCAAGGACCTTCCGAGTAATATGGTACAGGAAACAAGTGAAAATGAATGTAAAAATATGCTAAGGATTTCCTTGACTAAAGTAGATAGTCGCTAAAATAATTTGTTCCCAGTACTGGAGTTTCTTAATTTTTTAGTGATTTGAGAGTTGAGTTTGTTATAAGCAGTTTCTTATAAAAAATACGGGCATTTCGATCGCTATCGGTGTACATTTTACAGGAATGAATGATGCACCGTATTCTAAATTTGGGCCATGACAAGAATAACCTTTGAGCAGGCCTTGACATTCTCCTACACAGCTCTCTTCTCTCCGGCCTCTTCACAGGCTAGAACAAGAATCACAAGAAGATGACGCAATGTGGCTTTGTGGGAGGTGATAACGTTATTACACTGATGACTGCTTCTGATGTTCAACAAGGGCGAAAAGTCGTATCAATTTGGATTATGTGCTTTCCATTGAAAATCAATCCATGTTTAGCAACAGCCATAAAAGCCGTCTTATAAGTGTTACTTGATACTTTTGAGGAATTTTCAAAATTTCTCACGAATGATGAAGCAGGGAGGTGACACACCTACGCCATGCTAAGGTCAAAAGATAACTGAATCCTGCCTTTCTTAACGGGTCCTTTAGAAGTGTACCTTTAATAAGAATCTGACAAATTACATAAAGCAACCTACCGGGCAATATACTAGTCCGAAACAAATCCTTTCGTTTCACGAAGTCTTGTGGAATTTTGAAGTTACAGTAGTTGTGAAGCTTAATTTCTTATAACCTAATTCAGGCAGTTGTACTTTGTTCCTGCCATACATATACCGGGTGAAGTGAGCTAAAAAGTATAGGCCTTTACAAACATTTACAGTCAAGAAAAGTCTTCCAAGTTTGACGTATTATGGTTCAATTTATAGCAAAAAGGCTAACTTAGATGTGGAAATTTATTTCATTAAAATCGGTCATATCATTCTGGAGTTTTGCAGTTATTTGAAATTTTGCTTGGAAGCTGTTTTGGGGAAGAGCTTGAAAAAGGACTTCAAGTTGCAACCAAATTTTCCAAGCGTTCAGCTTTAAAATGATGGCAATTGAATCGAAATCTTCTGAGAAGCTATCACGAGGCATGTAAATGTGAGGGACACATTTGTATCATTTGTTTTCCACCCCAATCCCTAGAGGCTGCTTATATTTGTTGTCATTGTTCATAAGCTGAAATTAGAGAAGATTTGATCAACTACTTCATCTAGCATGTTCAAAAAAGCTCCGTAAAACAATTGCTGATAACTCTAGAACCAAAGGAGCCATTGAAGGGAAACAAACTTTTGCATCTACGTTAGCCTTTTCATTATAAAATTGCTTATAGTACGATGAAATTGGATGATCATTCGTAATTTTACAGTTTGTCAAACGCCTATACTCTTTTCACTCACCCTGCTGGCTTTTCAATCTTCAATTTTCCAATATTTTTCAATACAGAATGCTTCAAATTAGAGTTTGATACCTTGTTGTAATGATCTGATAAGCAATTGCTACGTTGTGGCACAAGGAATACTGCAAAACCCGAGCATTTTTGTGCACCTAAATCGTGAAAAACGTGTGATGATCCAAAGTGGTTCTAACTTAGGTCTCTTGAACGATGCTATGAAAATGAAGCTGAAAGCATTTGCAGTATCTTTGAAAATAGTGATGTGCAAAAACAAGATTTAGGCTGTAGTTCATGTGTCCACAAAACAAATCAAAATGCTGTTCATTGGTACAAATTTTGTTTCCAGTCAATTTAGGCTGTATTTCATGTGTCCACAAAACAAGATACGTGCTGAAGATCAAAATGCTGTTCATTGGTACAAATTTTGTGTCCAGTCATTTTCTGTCAGTTACCTTCAACGTTTATTAACGTGACTTGCTTTAAAGCTTGTTTTCAGAGGAAATTTCAACCTGAATCACTTTAGTTCTAAAAAGCTCCGTTACGGTTATGTACTGAAAGGAGAGGCCTCTGGTTTTGAAGTAAACTCAAATTTTAGCTTCATTTTGGGATAACTGGGCGATCACTCGTCACCGTCAGATCTCCTAAAGCAAGGTTTCGAAGACTAAGTTGAAGCTATCTCTGTTCCAAAAATACAAAAAACATGAAAATGGAAATCGTAGATCCTCACAGCAGCCTTGCAAACAGAGTACACATGCTTTGGAACACCCTGTAGTGCTCTGTTAGTGTCAATCAAAGGTAGATACATTCTATTGGTAACATCAATTGTGAATTACTAAGAATCAAAGCTAACAACAGTCTCACTTCGCACTAGATCTCTAAAAATCTCAAAAGTCTCGATTCTTCTTCCCAGCAAACAATGAGCTCAAAATTCCAAAATAAAATGTCTTCGGAGGGCCCAGACCTCGAAAATTGCTCGCAATGGCAGAACCATTTCCTAACTTTGTTTTGTCGTCCACTGGTCGCATTAAATGGCGAATAACGATAAAACTGCTGCTGGGAAAGAAAGTTATTTTGAGATGACAGATAAAGGGTACCAAAACGTGGGTGAAGCACATTTGGGTAGGACTCAACAAGGTCAGATCGCAGGGCACTTGTTTAGAAAATGGGCGGTTCCCATTTCGGGACATTGTTAAGCAGATTTACTTTCTTTTCTATTAAACTGTAAGAAACACTTTACAGTTATCTTGGGCTTGTTCCATATGACTCGTTCAGTAAATGAATGCTGTTTTTGCCTTGATTGATGGTGACTGCCTGCATCATAAAACCAGGTAGTCACAGGTCAAGAAGCATGCTAGCAAAAGATAGGCCTTTAGGCCCATCATGTATCATCATTGCTGCAATGCAAATGAATATAATTTTGACCATAATACTTGCCATATTGTTGTCCACAAAAGGGTTGCGAATCACATATATGTGCGGAATTGGAGGTTAGCAATCTTTTCTAAGATATAGGTGGCTCAGGAGGAAAAGGGATACTGATACCGAACAGATTTATCGGAGACGTTTTAACCAACCTCCTACTGCCATGTTCGTACTGCCATGTCCTCCCATTGCTTTGCTTGGTCTGTATACCATTGAAGACAGAAAAGAGGTAAGCGTGCAAGGAAATTACGAAAGAAGATAATGTGCATCGGAGGAGTTGGCTTTCACTTGTTCTAACATTCTTGCATAAATTGTTCAGGGCTTAAATCTAAAATCCCCCTTGACTCATATTAATTTGATATCTTGAGATCTGTGTAGACTGCATTGTGTCGTTTCGCCGCCATCTTGCAATGTTTTCGAGGTGGCCTTGGTTGGAGAAGGAATTGCAAAGAATATTTGCAAAGGTTTCACTGCCAGCAAAATTGTGCTGGAGTGAGTCCTAAGAACTTAAGCATGTTCTGGAAGTTTGCATTCTATGCATTTCGTATTTTCAGCGTACAGAGTGCACTTTTGTTGCAACAAAGATTTGCTTTTAACAAGCATATATGCAGTATCAATTTTCGAGCTTTATTCGGGTACATATACAAAGTGATGAGAGGTGGTTTACAAAATATTTCTAGAGGAGATAAAAGAAGATCTTATGTTTTTTTTTAGAATATTGTGAAATTTTAAACTACACGAATCTATATACTAAGTCGCAGAAACTTTAACGTACGTGATTGCTTTGCTACACAACAACGAGAAAATATGTTTCTCAAGCAATACATCATGCAAAGGGGCCTGGCTGGCGGTTAGGGTTTGAAATACGATTCTTGTCATAGGAGCCAAGGGAGGTCATATAGCGGTGGGGTGGACCGTCTTGCTTATTTTGTGGATCATTCATGAAAACTTATGAAAATAGGGAGCAGGTGCTAGGTAAGCAAGCCCATGGCAACGTCTTGGGAGGGAAAGGGGCTAAAATACATGCAGGGAAAATTGAAATACTATCGTTACAAGCTGAAGCAAAATGGCTCTAAAACTTCAGTCTCTACCATCTTTCCTAACTAGAGCTAAAGACGTCAAGGAACGCATTTATGTAGTCTGTACCTCTAAGAACTAAACTTCTATAGCACTTAGCGTTGCGTGGATGTTTACAAGGGTGAAAAAAACTTTAGCAAATATAAGAAGCGTGCATTTATTATCAGCTATAAAAAATGTTTCCTATAAATATTTACGAGCACTTACCACCATTTGCTTTCATAAAATTACATGCAGCAACATACTCATAAGGTGGTGGAGGCCCTCTTTCTTCACTCTTGATTTGAACAGCACAGTTGTATGGAAAGGACATCGTACAGGCCATAGACATCGTTATTCTCGTCAACACTACCTAATATTATAGCTCCGCATCCACTCAATAGCTCGACTATTAGCTCTCCTCAGAAAAAGGCTTGTTTTTTCACGTCCCGCAGTGCCCTAATCGCATCTACCGTTTTGCTAGCACAAGAACATGTGCAGGTTTATATCCGTATTCTTTGTTTGCACATGCGCTGTCCGGTCTGCGGGATGATTAGATGACTAATCTCGTACCCATTCAATACTTTTAACATGAGATTGTAAACACAATAAAGGTCTTCAAGATCTACTTATCAGTCGCCTAGCAATTAGTCCAACAACGTCTCCATGGGAACAATCACACCTGGCAACCGTGGTTATGAATAACCGTTCGTGACCTCAATCCCTCCTTTGAAAGAATATTTTGAGTGCTGCTATCGTTCTTGTGACGGAAGTATTTAGGTAATGATGCCACTAAAAATAACCAACAACAATAAGCTTTGTTCTTAACAATAGCCAAGAGTAGAGTGTGCCTGTATAAATATTCTTGAGGGGCTTCTTATCTCTATGGCTTGCAGTCTTGTGTTTGCTGCAGGACAAAATGTTTGTAGTGTGCTCTAAATGTATATTATACATTTCTTAAAGAAAAGCGTTTGGCACTCTTGCGTAGTCATTTGTGCTTGAATTTGATGATACTTGCGATATACCTGTTGCTTTGGGGGAAAAGCCGAAGGGGCAGCCTAAATCAATGCAAACATTTTGCCCAACTGTTGGTTGATTTTTGCCCTTTCGAATAAGGCAGATTTTGCAAATTCTACCAGCGTTAGGGGACCACAGCCCCCTCTCCAGTCCTCTTGATTCTTACGCCTATGATCAGAGCCCTTTTTAAGGGACCATGGCTGGGGGCCATCCATTGTTTCCTTGATTAAAAGGGACAATAGACCTATTGTTTGAAATGGAAAGACAATAGGGCTAACGACGGAGCTGGGGGGCCATGGCCCACCCAGTTAGTATGTTAAACAAAGGCCCTGCCTGTGATCTACCTGAATTCTACTCCTGTGAGCTTGCCTTTCAAAGTTCTGGAGACAAGAATATATTCTGATTGTCAATTTTTGCAAGTAGTGTGAATCACCTGTTGTCATAAATTTCAAATTACAACAGTGACCATAAAAAAGTTCTCAAGTTTATTGGAAGCGTGGGTGTCTATACGATTCCTAAGAATACCGCGATGCCCTATATTGTCCACACCTTACACTCAATTCCCACCACAGTTCCTCCCTCTGTTACGGCCTTATCAAGGTGCCCCTACAATATCTCTAAAGCCATTTACAGAATATCGGACTTACTCAAGATCAGATAATACAGCAAAAGAAATCAGAAACAAACCTGAGGCCTCTGTTCTAAAATTGTATGCCCTGTGGGGGTCTTCAATCAAGGAGGCTCGCTTTCTTGCAACTCATTTTACGGAATTCGGTCCGTTGAGGCTTAACTATCCAACAAGACATCTACCCAATTAATATTTTGACCTTAATTAAGAAAACAACTCCGTGTCAGATGGGCAACTGGTCAACCATTTTGCAAACAGCCTTTGCACCACAATCAGGGCTCGGAGAACCCGGAGAACCCTACCGTAGTTGGATTTTATTTACTAAAAGAGCTGATATCTAAGCAGTAGCGACAACGGGCTAATTTCGTCTGCAAATGTTCCTAGGACAACAGCACTGACAATACCACTTTAAAACAAACTCAGACCCGGAATTTTTGATAAAACAACAGGAAAACAATAGGGCAACTAAGGGAGAACAATAGGCTGAGGTAAAAAAGTGGGTTTCTTAACCGTAGTCTACGTTTGTCTACATTGTTGCACAAATTATAGTAAATAGAAATCATCGACAAGGAATAGAAGGGAATAGGGTTGGCGAAAGGTGATCAGAAAAAGTATCAACCTTTGCTGAGATATACCACCAAGAAGCATACACCAATTTAAATTAATCATATAACATTTTATAATAAAAAGTCTAATTTAGATTTTGAGCTTTCTCCCACGAAAATCGGTCATACCGTTTCAGAGCTATGGGCCATTTCGCTCAGTAGGTGTTTTACAACAAATAAGAAACAGGAGCACGCATGCGCAAGAAGTGATATATTTTCAACTTGAATTTACTGCCTATAGTATATAGGCAGCCGATATGTTTACGGAGAGTACCTATACTAATCCGTCGCTTAAACTCCTATAAAATACCGACCTTCCTATTTTCTCTTTCTGAACCTTTTTCTCTGCTCTACTCTACACAACCATCTGTAACAACTCTCTAATTAGCGCAATCTAAAAATAAAACGTCAACAAATGTCTCGCCCCAGTCTCTTTTCTTTACAAGAAGCTCTGTTTTGAAAATAACAGTGCTTTCAAACTTTTCAATGATTCGTGTCTCAATAATGTTGGATGCCTAGCATTCTAATTTCGATTCTATTTTCATTAGTCTGTTTCTTTTTGAAGACTCGTATCGGCATGCCCAGGACTATCTACTGTTGGTCCTCTTTGTGAAACTGTTCTCTCAAAACCTTTATTCGATGATTCGTATCCTCAACTATTTCGGGTGCCTAGCATTCTAATTTCGATTCTATTTTTAGTACACACCAAGGAGTATGTATGAATCTTTTTATTATTTCTAAAAGCAATTTTTCCAAGTATCTATGCACTCTCATGCCTGAGAGATGCTAGACTTGCCCCAAGTCTATTTCATGAAGTCCATCTGACCGATCCCTTTCCAATAGTTCCCGGATCCGCCATTCTAAGGAATGCTGGAATGGCGGATCCGGGAACTATGGGAAAGGGATCGGTCAGATGGACTTCATGAAATAGACTTGGGGCAAGTCTAGAGAGATGCGGAAGCACCACCGAGCACAGTAAATCAGGTTATGAAATGAAATACATAGACGAGCTTGCGTAGAAACTAAACAAGTTTGTTCATTTCAGCTGCCTAGCTACCCAACAAAGGGGCTGTCTGGTATCAGCCCCCAACTGGCTGCATTCAAAGATTTTTTGGAGAAACTGAAGTAAACAAACTTGCATCCCTTTTCATTATTCATTATATTTCATCTAGGACTTCGCTCTTGTTTTATTTAGATGAAAAATCAATTTAATTATCTTGCTGAATTTTTTTATATTTCTGTGATTTTTCGAATATACGAGTCCCTGTTAGGGAGAGTAATATTATTTGATATTTCATTCTGAAATTTTGCCATCATTTCATATTTCAAAATTACCATTACCAAATATTTCATAAATCTCAATCGATTAATTTTTGATCAAAATTGCAAATATTTCAATTCATATCTGAAAATTTTGATTATTTCATATTTCAAAATTAAAATATTTAAATATTTCTAATTATCATCCTAAAATCTCCGTTATTTCACATTTCAAATACCCCTTACAGGGGCTCATTTGCAGGGGTAACACACTCGATAGGACATCAAAAACTATATCACTTATTAGATGGTGCCTGTGATATCTTCAGCTATGGATTATTTAATTTTGCGCCAAATTATTTTCAAATAAATTGCAAAAACGTTCACTCGTCAAGGTGATTGTTAAGTTTTTGTGCGAGTTAAAGTCCTTTTAAAGACTGACTAAAACTTTGTGCATGCTTTGTGCAACTTGAGGAAAACTTGGCGAAATGTTTGACGAAAGTTTGAGAAACTTTCAAACTGATATTTCTTCGATTTAGAGGCCTGTAAATATATCAGAGCTCATCCAAGTCTCTTGTACTAAGAAAGACGGTCCAAGCTTCGCTATAGAGATTTTATACTTCTTCAGAGGGTAGTAGAGGTCACGGACAAAGAAAAGGTCATCATCCGCATTATCTGTTTGACCTCATTTCACCATGTGGCCAAACAAAAAGCTGTGCTCAACCTTATTTGCTTGCTCATGAGAAGGGCAATATTTTTCCCATTCAACACAATATCTTTGGGATGGGCTACATTGTCTATTATAACAGAAACAACAGCTAAAATATGATAATGAACTAACTGATATGGTACGGTTGACAATTGAAAAATAGGGTAATCATGTTACAAATCAAGATGAACAGTAAAATTAAAAAGAATGAAGAAGGTAGAATTGTAGTTGTTTATTATTTTTCTGTAATATTTTGGGTATGAAATGCATAGTTACTTATCGCAATAAATTAGCTTCTTCGCCATCCTGATTCGCTAATCTGCACCAACAAATAGAGCTTTAACCCTATCAAGCCTAGGGTATTTGATGCTCTAGGAAGACCAGGGGGTGTTTTATTTCTGTTCTGTATATGCTAGAGCCTGGAAACTTGGCATGTGTATAGTACATCATGAGATGAACCCAAAAACGAAATCTATTTTTAGTTATGTCACGTGACCTGCTCATGACGTCACAATGTTGCATTTTCAAAATCAATAGGGTTCAGTACTAAAAATCTTCAGTCGTTGATTGCGAGAAAACAAAAAGCAGTAGCGACATCAGTCCAATTTTGGTGTATTCTCTGGATAAATAGCAATTGCTTTGTAAAGAAAAATTAGCGAAAGGTGATGACGTCTTCACACAGGAATTCAAAGAATTTGCGCATGCGTAGTGCCGAAATACGCACAATTACACGTGTACATTTCAAAAAAACTAGTTGGTTGGATAGAGGATCAAAAGTAGTATATGTTCCTCGTCTTTCATCTTTTTATCACATTAGCTGTAGATTTTAATAGGATTTATTCGAAATTTTACACAGACATCTCTCGAAAATTGAGTGTGTTTACCCCCTGGAATGAATTTAATTTTTCTAAAAAATTAATTTTTGATTGTAAGAAGGATAAAAACTAAAAGTCAGAAAGTCTCAACGTTGTAAGTGCACTTGGTAAAAATCCACAGAAGAAAAACCGCTAGGGGGGGCTGATTTAGCCCCCCCCC
>REGM01000001.1:2093259-2139066 GCA_004194415.1 Aurelia aurita | reverse complement strand
CGAATGACAAATACCGGGTGTCCCAAAAAAAAGTATACGGATTTGGTTGGCTCCAGCGATGTGAATTTAGCTTTAATCGATGGCTAATTGCTCTCAAAATGTTTCTCGATAGTTAACTTGAACATGGATACCTCGTTTGTTGGTATTGGTGCTTTGAAAGCAGACATATCAACCTCGAAAGCTAAAATTTACATCCACGTGCAAACCAGAGCTTTGGCCTTTTGGCCTAAACAAATTCTTGAGGCACAGCGAATAAATCAGCGATAGCCTTGATAAAATTTGAATAATGTTAGATCTTATTATATTCTGCTTGCCAGAAGTCATCCCCCAATTATCCATTGGGCAATTTCTCGATTTTTCTTTGAATTCAGTTTTCAATTTTGATGTGCTTTAAGAATTTGCTTAGGCCAAAAGGCCAAAGCTCTGGTTTGCAAGTGGGTACAAATTTGAGCTTTCAAGATTGATATGTCTGCTCTCAAAGCACCAATACCAACAAACGAGGTATCAATGTTCAAGTTAACTACAGAGGAACATTTTGAGAGTGATTAACCATTGATTAAAGCTAAATTCACATCGCTGGACCCAACCAAATCTGTATACTTTTTTTTGGGACAACCGTTATATCTACTGGTCCAATGAGATGGCGTTTCGTAGGTGGAGGTCCAATTAGATAGCGTATTGTCCCAACTCTACTTTTAACTAGTGTGTCTTATCAATGTCGATTCCCTTTCATTGGTTAATGAAATTTGTACGTAAGATAACACACCTTTGTACATGATTTCATCTTTCACTCTAAAGCGTGACCTTCTGCTATGCCTCAGAGCACTGCGACACAAGTGTCTGCTACGTTGCAGTGTCTGCTACGTTGGCACCAATGAGAGACTTGGACTTAGAAGTGTCACGATATCGAGAAAACAACCAAAAAACACAACACCACACAAGAAAATCGCAGCCATCGTGCAGTGTAGTATAGGCATAGGAAAAGACGCAATTACTATGCTATGCTATTGTTTTGTTTTACGTATTTAGTATGGTTGCCATATTTGGTAGGGTTGATTGACACATGAGGGCATGTACATACAATGAGGACAGCAGTGTGTTGTCTGAGTAGGTGCAGTATTGACGATGATCTTACCTTAAATATCGTTACAAAAGTAAAACCTTAAACGTCGAAAGTTGCATACAAATAAAGGTCAAAACATGCTCAAAAAGCTATAGAATAGTTTGCAATTAGTATGCCAGGCCCGTTGGAGCAACTATTCACTATGACCATAGTACTAAGTCTGCTTGGCACTGAACTTAACAGTAATCTTACTCAGTAGACTGTTGCGTAGAACTAAATGTCAAAACGTCCACGAAATCACGAAAAGCTATAAAATAGCTTGCAACTAGTTTACCAGAAAATAGAGTAACCATTGGAGCAACTATTCACTGTGGCTATTATATAAATCTACTTGACACTAAACTTAACATAACAGTAATGTTACTGAGTAGGCGGTTGCATAAAAGAAGAGGTCAAAACTTTGACGAGAAGCTACCAAATATTTCGCAAATAAACAATGCATCAGTAAGAGGAAGAAATATGTTTAGCCTGCTTACCCGCACTATAGACGCTTTGAACGTACTTGTATTCAATAGTATTGGCTTTTCCTTGCGCACAAACTCCATGCCTTGCTCTTAATGCAGCCTTCACCGCGCAATCTGAGTCCAGATATTGTACATTGATCGACATCTTTGAACTAGTGCAGTCAGTGCAGGTGATGCAGTGTTTGAGGCTAATAACAGGACTAATGCCAGGAAAAGGCCAGGACAAACGTAATCTAACCAAGAGCCTCCTTTGCAAAATGTCCAGAAACTTCGTCTAGTTAGCACCCAGATCTCTTTCTCGATATATAATTCGATTATTATGATAAGGTGTTTTGATAAGGCGTAGGTTGGCAGAGCCAAGGCATACTTTCAAAGACCATATACAATTATGATACAATCCTCCGACAATATGCCTGGATCTTTTCTGGACCAAATGAAAATATAGGAAAACTGCTAGGGCATACATGATGATAAGTGTGAACCGTTTGGATTAGACGCCTGATCCAACAAGGATTAATCGAAGAAAGCTTTGAACGTCTGCACCCAAAATACCGTTCATATTTCTAAAGTGGCTGACCAAACTAGTTGACCACAAAACAGTCTCTGTTGAGCCAAGCTAGATCCCAAGAGTAACATTGTTCTGGATGATACCGGTACAGTAAAGGCAAACTCGGGCGAAACTGCCCTCGACGCTTTATATCGCATACAGCGATTATATTCAGAACAAGAAAGAAAAGTCTGATTGCAACAGCAGAAATTATTAAATTTACAGAATTAGACGTATGAAAGATAGGATTCTACTGCCAAACTATTGCCGAACCTGCTCGCAAAAGAGTTAACGTAGCAAAGAAAGTAGTAAACCCCTGATAACCTATGCAAACTAAAATATAACACTGTCCACCAGTTTACGTACATTTCCTTTTTAGCAGCTGAAAATTATCATAGCTGTCAAACTCCTCTATTAAAAGCGTCAAAAATCTGTCTCAAATTAGATGCCACGTGAAATTTGCGATAACGCAAGATTAATGATGCAAAAAACTTCAGTTGTTTTTAGTTGCGGACATTTTCACGTGACATACTTTGAGGTTGATTTTAGTGACAATGTTTAGCAAGGCTCTTTTGATCGGTAACTTTCTAGCAGTTTCAATTTTGGTAAAAACGTTTGTCTAGCAAAAATAAGTACAGTCTATCGTTTTCAGAATCTGTACCAAGTCAAATAGGACACCTAAATGTATTTTTTGGGAACTAAAGTCTGTTTCAAATTAGATGTCACGTGAAATTTGAGATAACGCAAAATTACTTATCCAAAACATTTCAATCGTTGTTATTTATTCGCGTGCATTTTCACATGACATCTAATTTGAGACAGACTTCTTTGCACGAATACATAAACGAACGAAACTTCGAGCAAATCTAACCCAGTACTGAAAGCTGATTTTACATGGGTACTAAAAATTTCTTAGAGATTTCATAGAGGTTTACATTGGCCTTCATTTCCCGTACCTTCATAATAATTTCATAGCTAATTTTCTGAAAATATTCCTCTGCATGCCTAGACATTATTTTATTCAAGTATGTAATGCCAAGGAATACGAAATAAGTGAAAATATGCTTTGCTTGTCTTACACGAAAAGAAAAAGTTGCCTAAATAGTTTATTTCCTGTACTCTTGTTTCTTAATTTTTAGATGATCTAAGAATGTGGTTTCTTATAGAGTTCGTCAAATAAATTCCCAGTTTAGATTCTTTCCATAAATGTTCCTTTGACAAAGTTTTAGACAATGAACACTTAATTCTGCTTTACTGAACCTTAAATAAACAGAGAGTAGTGTAACATTGTACATTTTTCAAAATTCTATCAACTGTCAGCAATGGGCTATCCGCAAACAGGTTGGAAAGTTCTCGATGATAAATGAAAGCCTTTAGACTATTTACCACGTACCTAGCCCAGATCATGTCAAACCAGGGCTTAAAGTTTGACATCAAAGTCACAAACAATTATCTCATTGTTTTCGAATAGCGTAGTTATGGTTTAAACAGAAATTGACTCTTACAAGCTGCATTCTTGAGGTTCTTGACTACAGTAAAAGCCCGCACATAAGAACCTTCATTTATTAAAGGTAATGTGTCCATATATAAGGCCAGCGTATACCCAACCTGTCAACATCCATCAAATTCTCGGCAAATGATTGGTTGATATTCAAACTGATCACATGAATAGAGAAAATTGCTGTAATGCGTGATTGAAAAGAAATTTTAGTTGATCACATGCCTTGCTCTGGGAGGCCTACTTGTATGGACACATTACCTTTAAGAAAATACCGACTGAAATTTGGGATTTCTAACCCTATGCATAAGATCCTCTTCACCCTGATATTCTGTTTAGGTTCTTATTAAAAGATTTTGGTTTACAGAAAAAATGAAGAAACAAAGTTGGTCACGAGATTTATATGAAGCTAAAACCTAGAGCACACTGTCGATTTTTGTCGTCAGCGACAAAAACAAATATCCAGCATGCTAGATATTCTTTTTGTCGCTGGCGACTAAAAACAAACAATCGCAAGTGTGCGGAGTGCAAAAACATCTTTTGGGTGTACATGGGTTAAGTCAGAGGAGAACGAAGAGCTGAAGAGGCTGTTATTTTTACTCCGAGGAATTGAGGACTCAAAATTTTCTTGCGAGGAGGAGATCGAAACACGCAAGGTATCGAGGAGGATTTCTTTAAAATGCGAAGTCCCGAGGAGGGTGGAAATTTTACACCCCATGTTCACTCACCAACTTCGGGATTGATTCGCCAATCACGGATTGTTTTTACACATGATAACTTTTGACCAGTAGGCAAGATGGGCTAATCAGACTGTGAACTGAGAACTGTCCATGAATTGAGGGAACAAATTGCAAAACGTCCGAAAACGTGCTGAATTTCCCATCATATTTCAATTGCAGCTTGTGATGAAAGAGAGATTTGTGACGAAAGAGATTGGCCAGCACAGAAAAATCGCAAGTATGTGGGCAAGAAAGTTCAATCGCCAGCGCCAAAAATCCCAGTCGCTGGCGACAAAAATCGCTAATGTGCGCTAGCATTTAGTTATTCTAAAAAGTAACTCCACAAATTTCCTATAACTTTACTAATATTCCAAATACTTATACTGTAAATTAGTTGTGAAGATGTAGCATATCATGTGCATTTGATATCAAGTTTGAGAAGTTGCACCCTGACTGTGGAATACCCCCAATAAGAACCTAAACAGGCTTGATATGAAAAAGCTAGCTTCTTATATGCGGGTTTTATTTACTGTACTATACTAGTGGCTGTTTCGGAATATCATCAATCTGAAGATGAACAGCCCATTTTTTATTGTTTTCGGGCATATTAAAGAATATGATTTGTGGCTAAAGTTGATTTTCAAATAGACATTATGCATCTAACATAACGAGAAAAGTCTCAAAAATTAAGTTGAAGCCTTAGTTAGACGATGGATTAAAAATCTTACAAACTGATTGCATGCTGTTTACAGTATGGTATGGTATTTTATTTCATACAAAGGAGAGAGTTTGTGACTCATTCAGTAAGTTAACACTTAAAGATGTGAGCACTTGTATGTTTTGATAGGTTAGGGAACGCGGCGTCTAATGCAGAAGATATGAGGAAGCTTCAAATGCACTTCAACCAGTGGCGGTGCCAGCCGCAAAAAAGTGGAGGGGACGGAGGAAAATGGGGGTTTGGGGCGTCGCCCCAGGAAAAATTTTCAGGGCCAAGCCCTTTTTATACTCAGGAAACGCCCTTTTTACCCTCAAGAAACACCCTTATTTGTCTATCAAACCCTAAAGATAACTACTGAACCCCTCCTTAGATATTTTCTCAACGGATTTAGACCAATTGGAAAAATGACCTCAGAGAAAAGTGGGGGGGGACTCGTCCTCCCCATTCCCCCCCGTGGCTCCGCCACTGACTTCAACACGAGTCATTTTGAGAACGAGGTGTGATTTTGGTTGTACTTCTGCTCACATCTTACCTGCATCGAAAATCGTTTAAAAAAATGTATGAAGTTTGTACACATGCATTGAGTTAGATATTCATATTTCGACTGCACTCAGATCTTTTCATAGCATAACAAACTTGTGGAGCTGCAGTAGGAAACAATATACTTTGCTGCTTTTAGCTGTTCTGCAAAAGAATCTGAAACAAGTGACATTTTCTACATTTCGTAAAGGTTCGAAACTTTCGAATCAAATCTGAATCTGTGCTTCTGAGTAACTAAATAGTCTCTTGATTTTTTTCTCTCACTTTTTATTCTTTGCTTCACATACCAGTTATCTGTGTGTTTGCCCATTTATTGTTAGATTCTCGCCTAAATCCTTGTACTTTCTTATAGGGACATAAAACTTTGCATCTAGTTCAATTTAAAGGGAATCTAAGCACATAACAGTGGCTCAAGCCACTTGGGGTCAAGTTCTAGCCTATCAAATGTCAGTATTTCCTATTGACGTAGATCAGTTACCCAAATATGGTTTGGCGCGTGTCAATATCCATTGTCTTTCCATGGCTATTTTTATCAAATGCTTATATATGCTAGCATAGCCTCCAAATCTTTAAAAAACATTGCACGGATGGGTAATGCATCTTTTGTTTGACTTTATGGCTTGAAAGGAACTTCAGGTAAGTTGCTATAATCCTATATGTAAACTCTTAATATCTTTATTATTTTCAGAATTACAGCGGTTTTCTTTTTATTGAAAGAACACACGAAAAATATAAAAAAATTAAAATATACGTAGAACCTAAATGGAAATATGAAAAACTGCACAATATTCAAGAAAAATATATTATATGAAGNAATAATCAAGATATTAGAGAGTTTACATATAGGACTATAGCAAAGGTCTTGAAGTTCCTTTCGAGCCATAAAGTCAAACAAAAGATGCATTACCCATCCGCGCAATGTTTTTTTAAAGATGCCAAAGATTTGGAGGCTATGCTATATATGCCTCGATTCCCTTTAAATTGATATGCATTGCAAGTAAGAATCATTGCAGAAATTATCTGACATTTGCAGCTCTAGGCCAAAACTTTCAACGAGCAGGGAGGGAGAATAGCAAGCAAGCATGTTCTCTCCCTGAGATCTAGCCTTTTCCATCTATTTCAGGTCAAATTGATATTAAATCTAAGATGTTCAAATCTCACATTCTCGTGGAAATTATACGCTTTTTTCACCTCTTCGCTAAAAAACGTTCGTTGAACAGGGAGCATAGTAACCAAACAGTTTCTTTCGCTGAGATCTAACTTCTTGCATTTATTTCAATTTAGAATGATATCAAATCTACAAATTGGAAGCATTATTCTCTTAAAAATGGATATGATTTTTCAGCTCTGGCTACAAAACTTTCGTTGCACCGAGAGAATATTAATCAAGCATTTTCTCTCGTTGACATCTACGTTTTTGCATCTATGATTTCAAGTTAAATCGATATCAAATCTAAATATTGCAAGTGTGAATCCTTGTGGAAATTATCAGATATTTTCAGTTTTATCCAAAAAAACGTTCGTTGAATAGGGAGAATAGTAACCAAGCATTTTCTCCCGCTGAGATGCAACTTTTTGCATTTATTTCGATTTAGAACGATATCAAATATAGAAATTGGAAGCATTATTCTCCTAAAAATGGATATGATTTTTCAGCTCTGGCTACAAAACTTTCGTTGAACCGAGAGAATATTAATCAAGCATTTTCTCTCGTTGAGATCTACGTTTTTGCATCTATGATTTCAAGTTAAATCGATATCAAATCTAAATATTGCAAGTGTGAATCCTTGTGGAAATTATCAGATATTTTCAGTTTTATCCAAAAAAACGTTCGTTGAACAGGGAGAATAGTAACTAGTAACCAAGCATTTTCTCCCGCTGAGATCTAACTTTTTGCATTTATTTCAATTTAGAACGATATCAACTCAACTCTAAACATTGCAAGCATTATTCTCGTGAAAATTTTCAGGGGTTTTCACCTCCAGGTCAAAAACTTTCGTTGAACTTGGAGAACAGTAACCAAGCATTTTCTTACGCTGACGTTAACAGATTCAATTCAGTGGGTGATCCATAAGCAGCATAATTGAGCAAACGCGTGGGAAGCTGATTGAAATTTGAGGGAGCTGTGGGAGAAATCAGACACATCACCACCAATTTGACGTGATTGCCATGCCCTGGAATTATTTTAACTGTAATGCAATTAGCTAAAATTTAAAGGGGTAGAAAGTAGAATGAAAGGCTTAAAAGTTATATTTATCGATCATTATGGCTGGCCAAGATGAACAGGAGAGATCATGAGCAATACTATGCTGACCTTGTTTCACCAGAAAAAGATTCCTTTCCTAACTTCAAAAATCAATTTGTATTTTACTTAAAAGGAAAAAGGGGCATTTTATTTACAAGTGAAGGGAGTGATTTCCTTCATTTTTAACAAAATATTTTCCTTCCTGTTCAAATAAAGAGGGTGTTCCATGGAACTTCTATCGCAAGAGAAAGATATTTTGAATAAGGGAGAAGCTTCCTGAAGCTTCTTGAAAATTGAAGAAGCGATTCTTTTTCAAAAGTAGCAAGAATTAGAATGGGGACATATTCTAGAGACTCAGGACCTCTTTTAAGGGACCAGGACTCTGGGGCAATCACTTGTCTCCTTGATTAAAAGGGACAACATGCCTATTGTTTGAAAAGATAAAACAATATATCTAAAGAAGAAGGGACTAGGGGGCAATTTCCCACCCAGCTAGCATGTTAAAAGAGGCCCTGCTAGAGCGACAAGGCAAATATCTCGTTTGGGGAAAACGGGACCTCTGATTCAGGTCCAAAATAGGATGAAACGCGTTCTCCTGGTACAAATCGTTCCAGTGCCTATGCTGATGTAAAAACATAAGTATGATTAGCAATTATGAACGGCACAAATTGTACACCCGAATATTAGAATGATTATTCTGAAATCAAACATTTTTCTTAGGCCAACACGCTTCCACCGAACCGAACCAAAGGTTTTTTACTGAGGAGTTCATATTTCTACGTCATGGCAAATCCTCCGTCCAACCTGATTAATTCTTGAGTTTTATTTGCAGTTGATGAAATGAAAAACAAAAGCTGACGGAAGAAAACAGTCGGTTGAATATACCGGGTGAGCCAGAAAAAAGTTCCCACATTTGAAAATTCATATAACCAGTACTGAATGGATTCGAATAAATCGAATTCTGCTTGATAGCCGAGAGATGGAAGTATTTTTGTGGTTTTTTTCGTGTTTCTATAAGCTCTAAAAATATAGGTAAATTCGACTTTACGAAAATTTCTTGGTTGCAAAATGCATGAAAAAGGGCATAAACACTTTGATCAAATTGAAAGGAATCGCCTGACACAAAACAATAGCTCTCTCAAGAGTTGTAGGAAATCGATTTTCTAACAAATACTGACAGAATTTTTTTTATCCCAAGGCAATAATGTACAGATAAGATATCTTGCCCCCGGGGGGGGGGGGGCACTCGACCCCAACATGTACGGGGGTGTGCCCCTGAGATATTGATATTTTCCCCCTGTGTGGGAGCAATTTTTTTCAATTGTCTACCCTCTCTGGGCGCAAACTGGCAAAAAACAATAGCAAAATTGAAAATTCCTTGCCAAAAATGTGAAAAGNGTTGTAGGAAATCGATTTTCTAACAAATACTGACAGAATTTTTTTTATCCCAAGGCAATAATGTACAGATAAGATATCTTGCCCCCGGGGGGGGGGGGGCACTCGACCCCAACATGTACGGGGGTGTGCCTCTGAGATATTGATATTTTCACCCTGTGTGGGAGCAATTTTTTTCAAATTGACTACCCTGTCTGGGAGCAAACTGGCAAAAAACAATAGCAAAATTGCAAATTCCTTGTCAAAAATGTGAAAAGGATACCCTGTTTGGGAGCAAAATCGCTAAAAACGATACCCTGTCCAGCGGCACATACCCGCTACAAAAATTATCGAAGTGCCCCCCCGGGATCTTGCCCTTGAAAACTTACTCTTTCTTTATTTTTCTGTGCGAGGAGTTTCTTTACAATTTGATCAAGTGTTTTAGGCCCCTTTTTCAGGCATTTCGCAACCAACAAATTTTAGTTGAATCGAATTTACCTGTATTTTCAGTCCTCATAAAAAAGTTGAAAAAATCACAAAAAGACTTCATTGTCTTTGCTATCAAGCAAAATTTGATTCATTCCAATCTGTCTAGTACTCTTGGTGCTATGAATTTCAAAAGTGGGAACCTTTTTCTGACTCACCCCGTATAGTAACGCTAATTGAAGCATATTTCAATGTTGTCCTAAAAACTTCATAGAATGAATTTTCCGGAGCTAATCCAATCAACTTTGTAAAATATCGTAAAATCTTGTGCTCCAAGCCATGCATTAATTGTGAGCTGGTATATTTGGGTTCGTAAGGGAGACGTTGCTAATCAATGAAAGGGTACGGGAGGAGAAAATCTGGAAGAACTGTCCGAATCCAAGGCCATTGTTTACAAAATTTTGCTATACTATTGACAATCAGATACTTTCCCTGATGGATGATTATTGCAAATTTTACCAGCCTAGCCCCTTGGCACGTAGGAACATCTGTTATACCAATCAAAGTTTCATGTAAATGGGGGATGCTGAATCAGGGGTAATGAGTTAGAATCTAATAAATTTTAGCGCAGATTTGTACGACCTGTTGCGAGATTTTGTGCCACGCGTCTCGGTAACACACAAGAGGTAATCGCGAGGCTATAAAGGGGGACCATGGCAATTAGGAATTACCTGAAACTTTGCAGCAATGGGAATGGGATTCAGTGTATTGAGAGCAGGGCATCGTGAGATGAGGCTGGTAATGCTAACAGTTAATTAGCTTTGACTACTAATGACTGTCTAACTACAAATCCTGCATGAATGTAACCTGAAAAAGGGGGAAACAGGATTTGGAACTCTAGCCAAGGTGACAGCTAACAAAAACAAATGATAGTTTACAAAATTGTGATCAGCTTCATGCAGAACTCTGATACCACTGACTTTTGTAGACGTAAATTGCGATACGTAAATTTGCATGATTAAATTTGCCTGCAAAAATCCTTGGCACTTTAGGGCTAAAAATATAAGACTTGGATATAAACAGGAACTAACCGTAGTAAAATGTTTGCTGTGGAGGATAATATGCACCGTATGCTCTTCCTCTTTCGAACTCCGGCCGAAGATTTCGTTGATCACCATTACCAGTGAAACTTCTACTCTCCATGACTGAGATTATCATTTCTGTTACTTCTAAACCGTGAAAACTTGTCCGAGTGATAAATTCACTGACTGACTTTTATTACATAAACAAACAACAACAACCTTACCACGATTGGCGCATGCAAGAGGCGTGGTTGCAATCTTGCTGATTGAACCCTGTAGAACAAACTATTCAATTCATCAGCTCAGTAATCTATATTCCAAGGACTGTATTAATCTTCAAAGCGTAACCATGGCAATCCGACAGACTGTTGCCGCGCAACGATCCAGGCAAATTACTCTGTCAATCTTAATTTCGCTTTGAATACCCTTTGTGTTTTGATGATGAGGCATCGCAGCCACCCTATCCTTGCCTCTAATGCGAGGAAATCCTATCAGCAGTAAAGTTGCTGAAAGGGGAAACTGAAAGGCATATGGGTATGCGCAAATCTGAGGGGTGTGACGCATATTTAATTTTAGAGGGCTAGTCATTGCGGGAACTGCTAATTATAGAATGTATTTGATAGAAAGCAAATTGATTTGACGCAAATCGATCACCCACACAACAAAACTGTTACAAACGAATCAGTTAGAACCCTTCCTTTTTTTGCTTCATTCATTTCCATTTTCATTCATTTATAGGAGAGTAACCCTTAACAGAGGCTGATTTACAAGGGGCCCTCCGTAAAAACATCTTACAATTTAAAGAATATACTTATTCAAAATACTTACAATATTTAAAATTAAAGTCTAAGCCACACATTGTTCTGCAAAAACTAAATAGTAGGTCTTTGAACATCCCTCTGGGGTGCTGCCAACATTTATCTATAGACCAAAATTGAAGCATATGCAAGCCTTTGAGCTTGACCCCATTGACCCAGAAAATCGTTTGCACAAATCTCTCTGCATGAAAACAAACCCATTTCTTTTCTCACCGAATGAAAATGCTGAAGAATTAAAAAACGACAATCAAGAAAGTAATCTTGGCACAATTTTGTCAATGAAAAATCGGCTTTTTAGAAATTTTTGAAGAGGCTTTGCTTGCCAAAATAGTAATTATGACATAAGTTTGTTCTCGCAAAGTTTGAAGCCCTTGCAGACCTTGTCTTTGTGTAATTTACAATGAAATGTAGGATAAGGAAGAAAGTATAAACAAACTGATTTCTCGCACAAAATATAATTGAGCTTTTATTCCACTTGGCTTGAATGTGCGCTACCATGTGGCTGCCAACCATGGTAGCTTTTTCAGTGCTTGAAAAATATTGTGACCTGTTATGTTCAATGAAAGCGAAAAAAAGGCTGACTGAGTAATGATATCATTTCGATTCATGATTCATGGCCTAAATAGGCCAGTAATGCAATTCATTCTGTACCATTTTAAAGTCTGTCTCCAATTAGATGTCATGTGAGATTTGCGATAACGCAAAATTACTCATGCAAAGCATTTCAATTGAGAAAAAAATTGAAGTTATTCGCAGTGAAGTCTGCCATTACGAACCCGCGTAGGATGGGCAGCCTCCATCTGTCTTTGGCGAACGAAGGAAGTGCAGCGAACAGAAGTGTCCCTCATTTTCTAAAGCATTTATAGTTTGCAATAAAAATACATGAATTTTTGTTCTCACTATCATTGTTTTTTTGCTGCAGTCTAGCTTGCAAGCTCAATTTTGTTATAATTCGTTGTCAAGTCTTTTGATTCCATGAGCATTCAGTTTGGGTCAAGAGACGCTTGTTTCAAATTTTAACCAACCCTCAGCTAAATGTCAATGTGTCCCTTAAAATGCAAAATGATATACTTTTGAAACACTAGCTCCAAAGGTGTCCTGGGCGGAGCATTTTGGTTACATTGAAAGGCAGTGTTCGTCACATGGTTAAATATCAGAAGCAACTGTTTCCGTTGGGTTGAAATTATTTCGTTGCATTGAATTCATTTTCATTTTGCATCGAAATCTCCTCTTTTAATTTCGCCTGCGTGGCACCAAATGAATGAGCTGAAATTCTTCTTTCAGTTTTCAATATTTCCTTTCAAAGTGATTCATGCTTTATTGGTCGTTAATTGCCTGCTTGGATCCCCTACTGTTTTCGTTGGGTTGAATTTTTTTCTTTGAATTAAATTCATTTATGTATTTTTTCTTTGAATTCATGTACTCATTCATTTGGTGCTAGGCAGGCGAAATTAAAAGAGGATATTTCGATGCAAATTAGAAAAATCTGAAAGGTAGAAAATAGATGGGCAATTAAACCGAGAATCGAGCACACAATTTAAAGACCCATTGCTAACCATGATCCTTTGTGGCGCATTCAGCTTTCATTTAATTTCTTGCATTGCATGACCCTTAATTTCTAAATAAACAGAATCATATTTGGGGCAGCACGAGCCATCAGACTAAGGCCTAAACCTACATACCGCATATTTTATCATAAAGGATGAGTGTAGAGGAAAATAGTTTTGACCAAAAGTAACGTCCAGTCCACACCATGTTTTTATTGTCAGGTGCCATACAGAAAAAACGTTTTGGCCTTGTCGACTGTCCGTTATGTATGGTATCATTATCACGTCTTGATAACTAGTACCTAGCTGTACGTTCGTAAGATCAGTTGCAGGAAGAGAAATTGTCCCGTAAGAGGTTGTACAATATACCTAAAACCCGAAAGGATTCATATCATTCCAAACATCTGGAAATTGATTCTGGTTCATCTACTGCGGAGGAGCACGAGCATAGGCACTCTACTCGAAAAGAGACCGGGTTGTACAGTAGTTTCTAACATCGCAGATAGGTTAAATTGGCTTCATTAACTTAATGCACCCTTCGCTAAATGTAAATAGGAGAATTAGAAGGGTTGGGTCAGATCATTGATGGTACAGTTTTCGATCAAATTCAAAACAAAAAGAGAAGAAAATAAAACATTTTCCTACTCCTACAGGTAATGAATGGGTTGTATCTCAACCATCAGGGATCTTGTTTACTACAATTCGATATGAAGTATTTTCTTTTTAACCAGACGGACTCCCTGTGCAGATAAACACATACGCTGATCTGAATCAGCGATTGAAAATGGCAGTCCTCCTATACATGCGCGCAATTTCCAATGGTGGCTTTTAGTGATAGAAATCGAATGCCTCGATACCATGATGCATAGCCGGATCCCGCGAAGTGACGTGTTTAGTTACCTAGGAGAATGATTTTTGGCATAATGGCGGATATGTGGTAGAAGCTGCATGGAGCATGTTTACCTGAAGTAGTCCAAACTCTTTCCTTTTGCAAGTGCCTTACCCATGATTCAGCGATTAGGCCTCGTGCGAAAATTCAATTCCTAACCCATAATGTACGCAAAAAAACATGTATCCATAACTTCATTCATTTCTTGTAAGAGATGTCCCGTGACGTCCCTGCTTGCTATACTCTTGGAGCTGGACCAGCTCAAGGGTGTGTACAGGATATACACATGGAATTGAGATAAAATTTTTTTCACCTTTCTTTCGTTCATTTTGGGATGTATACAGACCAAATGAAACATCGCAAAATGGAGGCCTGGGGATGCCTGTTGCCTCCAATCCCACCCCTTTATATCTGGAGCTGGTGTTCTTGCTATTCCATGCGTCAAATTAGCTCGGTCGGGACTTCCAAAACAGGGGCAGGGGCGGATCCAGCATTAGAGTTTGGGGAGGGCCATTTGGAGAAAAATGGGGGNTCTCGAGAAGGTTGATTTAATTTGTTTTTCTATTTTCGAGCTATTCGGCTCTGGCCACGGGGGGGGGGGGGGTTCTTCCATAGTAAAAGTACCTGGGCTGGGGATGTGCCGCGCTCAAGGGTATACTTTTTCGGACTTCTAGTGGCAATTTTAGTCTAGGCCAGTCTAGGCAAGGGTATCATTTTTGGCAATTTTCGTCCAGGAAAGGCCAAATTTTCCTAATTTGTCCCTAGAAACCCCAAATTTTGGGATTTTGGCCTAGAGAAGGCGAAATTTTGGTGATTTGAGCCTAGGAAACGGCAAATTATGGCACTTTGGTCTTGAAATTAGTCTAGCCAAGGGTATCATGTTCACAAAAAATTGGTCTAGCCAACGGTACCATTTTGAAGATGCTCGCGGCATACCCCTATCCGAAATTTGGCCTTGTAAGAATATCTCCGAGGCAGGGGCGGATCCAGCATTAGAGTTTGGGGAGGGCCATTTGGAGAAAAATTGGGGTCTGGGGGTGGAGCCCCCATGAAAAACTTTCGCGACCACGCCCTTTAAACCCTCGGAAAACGTGGGCAACGCCCTTGCTGCTTTATTTTAGATCGTTTTGCTCATCATTTAATACTTTGTTTTCCTGAAACACAAACTTGCATTTTTGTGCAAATCTAAAGGGCAATCAATTGGTAAAAAGAGGGACCATAAAATAATTATCGCAATCATCAGCTAGAGAATGTTTATGGCTGAAGAAAGCTCCACCACCTTAGAAGTAACAAATTTGTCACAAAAAACGAGTTATACAGATACAGGGTGCCCAATGAAATCGTTCCACGTTTGATTAAATATTGAAAAATAACGATAAAATGAACTTGCTCCTTGGTGACATAAACCTGTCCCTAAGACCTACGAGCTTTTAAAGATCATGTTTGTGCGACAGCTGAAACCAGATACCCCTAAATGACTTGATATGCAAGAAGCTTCAAAATGGAGGTAAAAGAAGTTTATCCTATGTCTTACCTCTTGTTGAAACAATTGTCAAAATTCGCTGATAAATGCAAGTATCCAAAAAACATCGAATCAAACTTAACTGACGAGATACAGTCATTTTAAAACTTTGCTCAACAGAATTTCTCAAAGTATTGATTTTAGAAAACGTGACTCTATCAACAATCCTTTCCAAATCTCATTTGGTTTGCGCTGATATAAAGCAGAAACGAAGCAAATAATCGCCCCATACTACTTTCATTATAAATGCTATCGAGAAGCCTTTAGCTACAGCTTTCGCACAAACTTGAACTTCAAAAACTCATAACTCCGTGAATATTTTGCGGATTTGCAAGATTGTAGTGTTTAAAATTAATCCAAGGTTCTTAGGGACAGGGTTTGAAATCTTTTCATTATATGGTTATTTTTTTAATATTTAATCAAATGTAGAGCAATTTCTTGGAACACCTTGTATGTCAAATCCAAAGTTATATGAAATTTCTAAGATTAAGTTCCCTGGTTCCCAAACTGGAGTCACCATTAATTTATCAAATCTCTCAAGACTCAGTAGTTACTTTTTACAAGTTTCACTAGTATTCTAAACCGTGTTCTCCTTGGTTAAAATACTTTGACTGACACTTTATAACTGTCACAACAGAAAAAGTAAGTTTTACCATCATTAACAGAGCGAAAACTGCTTTAAATTATCTTCAAGAGCCAAGTTCGCTATCACTCAGATACTCTGATATTAAGTGATTTTCGATCTCGATCTCTACGTATTGAGATTTTCGTTCCGTTTTGTATCTCTTTCAGGCGTTTTGGTCAATTGTACATTAGTTTGTAAGCTTGTTTGACTTGTAGTTGTGTCATGGCCACGTTTGGAAGTGGAAGTTTGAAACGTATCCGTTTATTCATCAAAAAGACAAATGGTTTTGAAGAGAACTCTTAGCCTTTGGGGGGGGGCCATGGCCCCCCCAGCCCCCCCTCTGGATCCGCGCCTGAACAGGGGCAAAAAGGGGTCGACTTTCAGTTCTTCCTCTTTTTCTAGACGGCAGGGACACAAGAATCTATTTTTTCCCCAATGAAAATTCCTTTGTGTCATTTTTCCAGAGTGCAGAAAAAGGTCAAACCTTCCTCTGGATGCCAATTTCAGTCAAGTTAAATAACCAGATTTTTCAAACTCCTCGCGTTGTTTATAACCGTAAAATTTATAAACCAGTTGCTGTTGCCAAAATAACCCAAAATTTTCCCAGTTTTTGTCATAAAACTTACTAAACCTTCCTCAAATTTGATAATAACAAGCAAAACCTTCCTCCGGCTCACAGCCGTGGAACCGTGACATTTTCTGGACTCTGCATTTTTCTTCCCCACATCTTTCTCTAGGTGATGTTTTAAAAAGTCAGCAAACTCCATTATCTTTCCCCAATGGAATATTGCAGTATTGTGAAAAATATTTACCGCTGCTAGGCGATAACGTTCGCAAACATGCAAAAGACTCTCGAATTGTAAGATTTCCTCAAGAAGCAACCGTTTTCAGCATGGGCTCAAACATACCGAATCTTTGGTGTTTTTCCACAAAATTAACTGAACACAAACCTTCATTTTCTGGCGCTTCTCCTTTCTTGTTTGTTCGAGAGTTGTATTCTATATTGCTAGCACATTCCCTGTCTAACGATTTGTCACCATCCTCATCACTGAACTCTGGCAGATAGAAAATAACAGTTTAACAAAAGTACTAAAAGTTGCCCCAAATTTCTTGTTTGTTTATAAGTACCCCCAAAACTCAGGGTCCAAAACTCGGACTTTACCATTACCTATTCAGAGGCCCACATGGATGGGTCACGTGATCAAAGTTCAACGTATTTTCCCGCTCTTTTTTGCTCACGTTTGTACTTGGCCTAGCCACGTAGCCATAGCCTGCGGGCAGCCTCAACACCCCTGCGCCAAGTGTAGGAGTGTTGAGGCTGCGCGCAGGCTACGTAGCCAAAGCTACGAGCAGTGCAGAAAATTGTCGAGGATTGCCCTACCTGCCTTAAAACACTTGGTATGTGGTTCAATTGGATGGTAGAAGATTTGAATAAAGTTTATATGAAGGGAGGCTGATGGTTTTTTTGTCTCGGTTGCGTCTTGTTCACTGCCATCTCATCCTCGCTTCGACCGCTTCGAGGACAGCTTTGCTTTGGTTTCCTGTACCTAATTGAATTGAATTTTGCATATGACCCATGCGTGTGCGCCTTCAATGAGAAAACAAGTTCCAACTTTGGGGGAGTTCTCAATTGACGAGTTGAAGGTAGAAGGTTGAATACTATAGCAAAGGGCCTGGGGAGAGATGACACAGTTCCCCTATGCAATATCCGCCTTTTAAAGACCCATAGCTAACCATGATCCTTTGGGGTCCCAAAGTCGACTTTCGGATCATAAGAAAGTCGTTTCTGGCCTAAGTTCCATTTGTTTTGCTTTTCATTTAGCGCGCAAAGGATCATGGTTAGCATTGGGTCTTTAACTAATCATTTACATACTCTCTTGTTTGACCATTGGCTCGACACTCACTGAAATCCTTTTAAATTAATATTTTTAGACTTCTATATCGACTTTTGAGTAATGAGTAAGATATCAAACAATCAAACAACATGTAACTACGACAAATGAAGTTATTACAATTACTGCGAAGGAAAAATGTAAAGAATCAAAGAACGTAACGAAAAAAGATAAACGAGAAACGTAACGAAAAGCACACTAAACCAAGAATGAGAAGATAAATGAATGAACAAGTACGTATTAAGTAAAAGCTATTATCCGAACATTGAAACAAACATGAAGGCTTCTGTACATAAAAATAGCTCAACAAGTAAAAATAATTTCTCCAGGTATGTGGCTATTGCTCTAAAAGAATAGATAAATTCGGAACATAAAAGGTAATGTAAGAAATGAAAAGAATCAATCAAATAAGGAATTCCATAAAAGATGCATCTAAAAACGGTACATAAATCTATTCTATAAACAGTTGGTACCTCGCTGGCAGCAGACAAACAACAGATTTCCAGCTAAAATTCGCCTAATCTTTGCAAGCAGGCGNAAGATAAATGAATGAACAAGTACGTATTAAGTAAAAGCTATTATCCGAACATTGAAACAAACATGAAGGCTTCTGTACATAAAAATAGCTCAACAAGTAAAAATAATTTCTCCAGGTATGTGGCTATTGCTCTAAAAGAATAGATAAATTCGGAACATAAAAGGTAATGTAAGAAATGAAAAGAATCAATCAAATAAGGAATTCCATAAAAGATGCATCTAAAAACGGTACATAAATCTATTCTATAAACAGTTGGTACCTCGCTGGCAGCAGACAAACAACAGATTTCCAGCTAAAATTCGCCTAATCTTTGCAAGCAGGCGAAAACAATCTCAGCAGAGGTAAGTCCATAAGGGTGGATCCAATCAATAAACCAGAATAACTTCTACGTGAATATCCGTTGTCTACGCGATTATCTCACAGGACGGGACAATCAGCTGCTGACGTCATTGATGCAAAGTAAACAAAGCAAGCGGATAGGTCAATGAAATACCGGCCTTACCTCTCAAGAACGTGGGAGGAAAACACGGAAGCTGCGTCCAGAAATAATGGCCCAGCCCAGAGGTATTGAATGTTTACGAGCCCAACGTGGAATTTAGAGTATTGGGGTGCATCATCACAATCAGATGGCGTCAGAACCCTGCAGGGAAGTAACAAGGGGCAACAGGGATTGTTTGTTGCCCGAAAATTGAAATAATTCTAAGAAACAGTACTGTAAAGATTTGCAGGGTCAATACAAGAAATTTTTACCAAAGTGTCTGGAGCTAAAATTCAACTGCTTCTGTTCAAACAATAACTATGAATGTGTGCGCAGAAAATTATTTTTCTTCTTTGACAACTTTCTACTAAAATACACCACCTCAGAAAGGGGCAATCAAATGTAGGGAAATTTTGGGGACACCCGGCGGCAGAACGTATAACTGCTAGCAGTGAATTAAACTAAGTTCAGCACAGCAAGCATTAAAATAAGTGACACCGATGTATATAACGGAAACAGGGCATCTTTTGACAATAAAGCTTCACTGTCCCCACCAGTCATGCCCATTTTCCCCACCAGTGATGTGCCCTTTTCTGTCAAAAATCTTTTCAGAAGATGATAAATATAGATTGAAGACAGGTTTGATAAAAGATATAATAAAATCAGCATTATTATAGCACCGCTTTGTATCAATTTTTGTTATATGATTTGTCATCTCGTTTTAAAGTTTACTTTGATGCTAACTTGGTATTAGATAATTACTTTGTTCCAAAAAATTCATAGTTATGAGTGAGTCTTAAACTGATCGCGTACTTTAAAGGATAACCAAGGCGACAGAGACTTTTTCTCTTGCATGTTAAAAACAGATTCATCTAGCTGTTTCTATTGAATTTTTAAAATACCCTTTTAGGACTACGTATCTTAAGGTGCCCTTTCAATAGATTCCCTACCAGTAACAGTGTCCTAAAAGATGCCCTGAATGGAAACAAATGAATCTTCTTCGAATCTTTATCTAGGAATGATTAGTGACAAATGATCAATGGCGCTTACCTGTGTCCATTGGTTCACTGGAATTGTCATCAGCTATTTGTGGTAGAAATACATCTTTGTTTCTGACAAGAAC
Source organism: Aurelia aurita (assembly GCA_004194415.1). Taxonomy (NCBI): domain Eukaryota; kingdom Metazoa; phylum Cnidaria; class Scyphozoa; order Semaeostomeae; family Ulmaridae; genus Aurelia; species Aurelia aurita. The sequence continues at coordinate 2,118,898 of REGM01000001.1, read as the reverse complement.
ACCATCAGCTGTAGGGCTTTCTTTTACTTTTAGGCCACTTGGAGAATCGGAGGCATTTATCACAACAATGCATCTGGCACCACTTGCAGTTGTGACAAGAAATGGTGCTACAGTTTGTCCTGGCTTTAGACTTAAATTTGTCACTGAAAATCAATACACAAGGAAATAAGAAATGTCGTTTACTGCATAATTAACATATGCAGCTCTTTCTCCACTATAATCTTTCATAGAGATCTTACCTTATCACCATATTAAAATGTCTTAGATGGAGTAACAGACCCTGACAGCAAAACAGAGTTCTAGCTTCAATTTTCCTCTTACTTTTTAGTCAAAATGAAAGAATGTAAACCAGTAGAGCAAAGAAGCATTGGTGTGTTTTGAAATTTTGGTATCGTTCTCTTTATGTATATGTATGTATAATTTTGCCATCAAATTAATTACAATATAAATTTAAGAAAAAGAAAGTGATCTAATTACAGGTATAGAAAATTTACAGGCAAAAGCTAAAAATGTAAACTGAAAAACATCCCAGGAACAAGGACAGATTTTGTAACACAATAGCAACAGTTGCTTTTGATTGACACCGCAATTCAAAGCGATTAGCGATTGCAGACAAAAGAAGTTCTCTCAACCAGCAATTCAAAACATACAAAGCCGCAAAAGTTGCTGTGAAACCAGTCGGGCAAAATGTCGCCTTGTACACGCGAAAGGTGGTTTTTAAGAGAAGACATGGGCATATCTCGAAAGAAGAAGGATCTATCTAAACATCTGCCTTGGGCATTTTNTGACTTGAATTGGGGGTGTAAACAAGACGATTAAGGTCTATTGCTGAAAACAAGATTTAAATTATTTTTAACACGTTATGACTCATTGTGATGGTAAGTTCAAGAAAAAGGTAAGCTCAAGATCAGTAGAGAAATAGCAATTTGCAAATAACTAACCTCCATTTTTTGAGCTTGAAACAAAATATTTGTTTTGTCCACTGACAATAATTTGCTTGTTCTCCTCGTTGGGTAATCTCTCTTCTGTAGAGTCTTCTTTTGGAGCTACAAAGAAAGTGCTGACTTGAATCCTTTTTATTCAAGAAATCCTTTGAGATAAAATTTGCCAAAATGATAATTTTAAGACACTTGTTTTCAGAGGTAAAATCTAAATAGTGGATGAGCCAAAAACTGCACCTTCTGGCAAGTCACCAAATTTGATCATGTTAACTAATGTTTAAACTTTCTATTTTTGTGTAATTGTACAACGACAAAATTAATTTCAGAGATTATTATCTTTGGCATTATTTTCAGAGATCTTGTTATGAGAAAGAGATGGCAAAATATTAGCTTGAAAAAATACCTAGACTAGTTGCTAATTTTAGAATAGGACTTTTAGAAACTTTCATATAGTGTAAAATTCTTTATTGAAGATATTTGTCTTCCAAGATAGAAGAAGGTTTAAGAGAAAAAGTTGAATCAATGGGTATATAAAAATCTGTGTTGGAATACTTTCATTTGGGGTGGAAGGATTGTATGTGCTACCAATTTGATATCTTACCTCGTTGTTTTGGCACTTTCTCATCTGTTGGTGTGCCTGGGAGTGATCTTCCAATGGGAAGCACAACAACATTTGGGCCACTTTGTTGATCGGTTTCAGGCATCTAAAAACATTTTAAATGAACATTAATTTAAAATGAGTTTAATGAAAAGCTTTCCCCTACATTTCCCCAAGGTAGGCCAAGGGTACACTCAGCTGAAAAGAAGGTAAGAGAACCAAAGAAACGAAGAAATAATCGTTGCAGCCGGATGAGAAGATAGCTAATTTTATTTGGAAAACAAATTGCAGTGCAGTAGTGAAACTTCGTGAAAAAGACGAGACTCCCCGGCTGTCTTGGATGCACCCCCCCCCCCCCGAAAGAAGCTTTCTGTTCTTCTCTTCTTGCAGAAAGAAACTTTATGACATGAGACTGCAACACCAACACGGAGCATTTGATCTGTGGCCATTCATTTTCAGTCTAAATTCGTCATCATTGTTGACGTACGTTGTTTTGCTTCTAATAAATAAAGTGCTTTTGTTTTGATTAAATTCAGATTACCTTGAACGCAAAATTGATAATTTGTCAAAATTGTGAAGTCTCTGAAAGAATTGATAAACAGTTACATGCATCATCGCTATTAAAATTAGCAAAAGTTCAAAGATAAGATGGCCAACGAAGCTTGTGTCATGGAAACAGTCAATCTTCAATCAGTTTCCAAGGAATCCGTAACGATGCCAACAATTCTTACCTCTATTTGCAAATGCTTCTTTCGTGCTATGTTGCAGCTGCCAGTTGTTCTATTTTCTCTTTTTCTTCTATTTGGGCAGAGCTAATGCCTTTCGTTTTTCAAGTGATGAATTCAGCTAGTATGGTTGGTATTTATTTGGATAAATAAAAGTTTATCAAAAATATTTTCTGTTTTTCCGTTAGAAAAATCTGCGTTGTTTTTGGATGGCGTCAGCTGCATCACGACGCGTTCGAAATTCGCGCCAGTGACTAAAAGGCCTGGGTGGAAACGAGACAAAATTGCGAATCTCGATTCTTTTCGATTTTTCACGCATAATAATGGTTGAAAGTTTCTCGATGCACTAAAAAATGTAAAAACTCACAAGAAACTTTTCGTAGGAAAAATGCCCTCAAATTCAAGAAACTATTGTACCAACTAAAATTTTTCATTTTAGCTTGAAAAAGAACATTAATTCAATCGGATCTGCCTAATAGGACAAAGCAACATACGCAAAAAATGTGCCCCTCCAAGTAAGACATGCTTCCTACATCCATGGGCTGCGCGTAACTGATTTTTCAGCGACATTGAGCCATCAATAACATTTTGCAGAATATAAGAAATACTACTGGATGATAAGTGATAAAAAAACTGCTGCAAACGTCATATCTTTCAGATACTTCTCGATAATGGACAATAATCTCAAGTCTTGAACGTTTCCATTTCTGGTACGAATGGCCATATATAACTCTAATTTCCATCAAAATTGCTAAAATTTATTCAATTTCTATTATTTTCAAACTGATGCAGCTTGCGTGCTTGGTATCACTATGTCATTTATCAATCTGTGTAACAATATTTCATCTCTAATTTTCCTCAAGAACGTTTCTTTTTCGGCAGGTAGATAGGCTTGACATCTTTTGGCTTATACCTAGAATACAGTGATTCTGGTGCTCCAATGAAAATAATATGATTGTCCTTATGCCATATTCTTATTAAACCATAGTGAAAATCACGTGGGTTGAGATCCCATATTTTGAAGCATCCTGCAAGACTGTACCAATGATCAAATCTCTGAAGCATCTGTTCGTATGTTTCACCTCTCCTTGTCTTGTCCAGTTGAAAGTAGGCGATGTAAGTCTTGTCTTTTGTGTTAGGTATGAAATCTTCTTTGTGAGTGCATTGATTCTTGGTGTGATCCAATAAGGTTGCACCTCTGAAAAAGAGTTTCAAGCAACCTCTGAAAAAGAGTTTCAAGCAGAAGTTAAAACAGGCTGTAGATTAGGGGCGGGGCTGCATTAAGTTTTGAGAAAGGGTTGTGCCACCAGCATTTTCGAACAGGCACCGTTGGCTAGGCCAATTGTTTACAAAAAATACAACCTTATCTACTGTACTTGCAATAACGTCAAGCTAATATTGCTAGTTTCCTAGCGATTGCGATCGTAAGAAAACGCTAAAAAGTTTATTGAAGGTCGAGGCATTTGAAACCATCAGAAGATTATACGAAGAACTTAGAATTTTGCATCGTTTGTTGTTCATAAAAGAACAGATTAATCAGAACATTAATCGCATTGATTTAAAATTTTCTAACTTAATTTGAATACTCTAGCAGTCTAGCAAGAATTAACCTGTATTTGAAACTAAATTAGAAGGTAAGGCGTGAAGAAAGAAAATGAAAAAGAATTGTTAATATTTAGCTTTAACTTTACTATTAATCTTTCTTCACCTACCTGATAAGCTTGTCCAGCTCTTTCTCGTAGTTGTCCTTTCTCACTTTTTCAATATCAAATTTCACACCAGTAACATTGTTCAAAACACGCGTGGCGAAATATAAAGTTTGAAACCAATCATTGACATTTAACCCACGTGATCCAAAATGGAATGTTCTCGATACTTCAGGAATAATACATTCACGTCCTTTTCTCATGAAGTCTTGTCTCATCCACATGTCCCAATCCCAATAATCAGTAGGTCCTGGCCATTTTGGTTCCAACTCGTCTTTGTATAAGCTGCGTTTTAAAAGCCTGGAAGAAATAACATATCATCAGTATCTCGTATCTCTCATCAAGTGAAGTAAGGTTCTGGTCTTCAAGGCAACATAGTCACTAAAACCTTGTTTGGCTGGAAATGGACTATGTGGAACAAGTTTTTTTTAAAAATATTTTGAAAATTTAAATTTCTCGACCGTAGAAAATGGAATTGGGAAAGATGGTAAAAACGGGCAAAAAGGCCTAAATTTGGTTCGTTGCATTAAGGAATATGATTGGCCACATTCGCAGAGGTGTGTTTAATTTGTCAGCCAATCAAGACTTGGTCTTTGCTATTCAAGCGGTATCCAAGGCTTTCTTTGACATTTTTACCGTCATTCTGATCGTTAGAAACAGAACAAACTGTCAACCCAACGACAATACACAATGAATCTTGCTTAAAGTCAATTTGTTACATTATTGAATTAAATTTTCAATAATTTTGTGGTGAAGTCATCAGCCCAAAAGGTAAGTTGAGATCGTTATGCATCTCAACTTACCTTTTATTAATTACTCTGGTAACAAGCCAGTGAATAGTATGCTTTAATAAATTTGGTAGCATTAGTATTCAAAAAGCGATTTCATAAAATCCACACCTGTGTTCACATAATAAGATGACAAAAATAATGACACGAATATCAGGGGAAAATGATGCTTAAAATTCCGTGTAATTCATATTTACCTGTAACTGAAGCTGATTGTAGATCAATCGAAACATATCTTGCAAAATAAAAACAGCTGTCCTTTTATAAAAGTTCCTGGTGCTGCTTTGAGCCCAAATGGAATTTCATATAATCAAATCTGAAATCCCTATCGAAAATATAAAAAAAAACAATTAAATCAATTTCTACTCACCAGCCAAGTCCTGGCATAATTTCAACTCGATACAGCATTGCAGGATCTTTAACAGCATGCTTATAGCCTTGATCATTCCAAGCAGAGATGCAATAAACACTTGGATCTGTTTCTAGTAGAGGCAACGTTTGACTGAAATAATCGAAAATATCAGTGGAAACTTCTAGATCTTCTTCAAGAATTATCATTGCTGATGCCTTCGGGTATTCATCAAATGTTTGTGTTAAGCTTTTCTTGTAATGTTGTTGGATTCTGCAATTCTTACTGCATACAGGTTTATGTTGTATGGCGCGGATATTTAAAAGTTTTGCAACTGCGGCAGGCGCGGGATTGAAATCATCAATATAAACAGTCATCATTTTAGGATCCGCGCCATGCGCGCTAAGAAGTTTACGCAACATACGATAAAGGTAATAAGGCCGGTTTGATGCGATGATTGCGACCGGGATGGTAGAAAGCTTTTTGTTATTTAATGGCTTAGCTTTTATATCGATAGCATCAAAATTGGAACATTTACAGACATTTCCGTAGCCATCATAAGTCTTACAAAATTCTCTACGTCTGTTTCCTGCATCATCTGTGCCATAATCACAATCATCTGAGTCTGGTATTAGCATCATTGAAACTCGCACTTTGGCAGGAACTGGCCATTCGTCTGGCTTGGGTGGCTTGTTGACGTCTTCCACAGCCCATTGGTAATTCTTCTTGCCGATAAAAGCAAAGCTATTTCTGTATTCAAGTTTATCGATAAGTCGACTTCCGAAGGCCTTGATTGCATTTCTGCCAATTTTCTTCAAATTGTACGCACCTTCATCTTTGACAATGAAAACCACAATTCTTCCATCTTGTAGCGACTCAAGAAACTTTGCAATTTCATGATCTTGTTCAAAGGCATACACATCGAAGATTTTGGAAGCTGTTAAATTTCCTGTATGTTGACTTAAAACTACGACATGCAACCCTCTCGATTGATCTCTCTCACCTTTATGTTCATAAACAATCTTGCCATCAACCGAAGTGTAAATATGCTTCTTGTCCGATTGAGCTTCAACTGTTATCCATTTTTGTTCTTCAGGCTTGATTACTGTCAATTTTTTTGAGCTTGCTCGCCTTTCTGATGCGTCTTTTTCTTGCCTTCTCTTCTTGAAAGCAGAAATCCTTCCATCAGCTTCCTCAAGAGGAATTGCTCCACGATTTCTTGCTGTTGAATCGTCCAATGATGCTCCTATAGCTTCTCTGTCAAGCTGGGAAGCAACATCGACATCAGTGGCTCGCTCAACAGGAAACGTCCCAATACTCTGCGAGCGTGTAACTTTGTGAAACAAACGAACATCTTCTTCGTGCTTCGAAGGCGATATCATATCATATGTGATAAAAATTGCATTGAATGTTATCGTAACGAGCAAAACTACTGGAAGAACAAATTTCAAAAATCGGTTTAAAGAACTTGATTTTTTCATTTTGATAAAACTTCAACGAGTAGTCAATTAAAGTGTACTTCTCTTTCCCACATATATCTAGACTAAGCATTTATTGCTTGCTACATATTTGCAAGTGACACATTGGCTGCTTGTTCATCAGCAGCAAACGTCAGATATGCTTCCTCCCCGGGGGCTACGTTACATTTTAAAGCAACGCGTATTTGTCGTTCATGTGGCATGCTGATGGATTTGAAGTCGTAAAATCCACTAAACATGAGTCCATTTGGCTGAAATCGGCAGAAAAGAGGAGAAAATTGGTAGTTTTTCGCCTAGGAGTCCTTATAAACGTTTTGTCGTAAAGCAAATTTTGGCAACTAGAAGTCGGTAGCTTTCTGAAAAATAAGCGGCAGACCCCCGTCCTACCGCAAGTCGCATATCCCCCCGGAGTTTCCTCGGTGAAGGAGATGTATTGTCGGTGTCGCTTACTTATTTGCTTTATCAGACCAAACTTGTTGAGAATGTTTCAGGTACGAGTCTACAGGTTCCTGAACGGGTATTGTATTGTGTTAAAGTTGCAAGCATTGCCTCGAGACCATTCCTACATTGAATGGAATGTCTATGTTTTGAATTGCTTCAACGATAGCATCAATAGCAACGTGAAACACGATCAATAATGGCGAGATAAAATATCTGATTTACTGGTAGAAACGCACGTTCAAGGGCTCCGTCGCCAAAGTGTGAACAAATCTGTAAACAGCATTGTTTTAGGCACGCGTCTTTTGCAGTTCGTTTGGTGGCTTCACACAAGCCACCAAAAAATGACCGTTCAAAATCCCCATATATCCGAGCAATCGTAAAAGATATGAATGTTTGGTTTGTTCCTCTGTGAAGCACAACGAGTTATCTTCAAAATAACGCTTTCATTTTTGAAAAAAAGATGAAAAGTCTGTGTGATACAGCTTATCAAAAAACTGCAAAATCATCGTTTCGACTGAAATTTTGATACGAAGCCCCTTTAACTTTATACATGTACAATGTGCACTCTCCTTCGCAGAGGCTGTATTACTGAAGGACCAACGGATCATATCACCCGTCCTATCCGTCCTCCGGTAATACAGCCTCTGCGAAGGAGAGTGTACGATGTGAGTCAAAGGAAGCATCGGCGCTTTTCGAGTTCTCCACCCCTGCTAGCACATCGTAAGAAATGACTCCACTGTATGTAGACTACAAATGCTAAATTTAACAACACAACATAAAGCACATAAAAAACGATGCTTCTTCAAACCTCGAGTCAGAATCAGGTTCTTCAAGCTAAAATCTCGTGATCGGTAATCCACGGGGATGAAATATTCCTCCTCATTGAAATTAATGGGCTTTAGAGCCTCCAATTTTAAATTTCTTTCCAATCACTTTTTAAAGCTGGTTCCCAATGCGCAATGAACTATCATCGCTTTCCTTATCGCCCAATTTTCAAATACGATGAAAGTTCATCTTGCACAAGGAACGAAATTGGCGACGAGAAAAGCGATGGTAGTTCATCGCACAGTGGGAGCAAGCCTTTAAAATGTGGGCAATCTCACGATCCGAAATTCTTCTAACTTACTACATAAAAGCGCGCAACCTCCGGTTTCGAGCATCCAGATGCAGTAAATAACAGTTCTAAAAGAATTGAATCAAACATTATTACTTAGAATACCTCTGCTCATCTTTTTGAATCCATAGTAACGGAACTATTAAGGTTGCAAAAGAAGCTGTCTTCATTTTAACTCCAACACTCAAAATCGCAGTGTAGATTAAATTAAAAACCTGTTCGTTACCATTTCTGTGAACAGAAGATCAATAAAAAAGTTCGTGCGTAAAGAACTTGACATAGTGTTGAGTAGCGGGAACAGCTAAATATTTTCGTCTGACATTGGTCACAGCAAATCGTCAGATAATATCCAGAAGGGATGAAACAAAAATAAAAACACAGCACTAATTTGAAATTAGCCAACGAGAGTGTCCACTAAAGATTAGGTATTGTCTATGGAACAAGCAGAAAGAGCAAACGAATCCGTCTCGTCGGCCAAGAATTGGTTTCTAGCCTTGATGTAACCCACCTCCTTGGACCAGTTTCACACGAATAAAGTTAGCAAATCATTCAGTTACTCAATGAGTATTTATTAGGACGGGACCTTGTTCAGGCCCTATAGTTTTGATTTGAAGGTGGAGCTCTTTGCGGTCTCTGCTATGCAGAAGCTCCACGTGCGCCCGCAAAGGACTAAAGTCTGTCTCAAATGTCACGTGAGATTTGCGATAACGCAAAATTACTCATACAAAACACTTCAATTGTTGTTATTCGCGAGCATTTTCATGTGACATCTAATTTGAGACAGACTATAATAATGTTGACGAGTCTTTAAATGTATTTACCAACTGTTTATAAGAAACTCTCTCGATAATCAAATTGAGAAGAATTTAACACAAAACGTCGTCTGAAAATTTACCCGATATCTAATGCGAATAAAATAGTAACCTCTAGAAACATACAAATTATAATATCTTGTTGCATGCTAATACAAAAGATATGCATACAGCTAACATCTACTATATCAACTTCGAATTCTCTTTAAATTCACTTTGGCAAATGGAAAGAGCGGATATGAAGTGCACGTTTTAAATACTGAAGGGCTATCCCCCCTGGGGGCGAGGGGTACTTCATTGTTCAAAATACTAGATTTGCCGCCCAAATGGGTTACTCTTTCAGCCGGAAATTCCATACGCATGGGTCCGTTTTTCGTAACAACCTCCTAGAAATGGGATGTATAATTTAGGATAGCTAAAAAATGGGTGCAAAATTCCATAATGGGTGGGCCTTCAGTCTAAAAGTGGATGTCGTTGTTGATAACCTAGGCGGTACATCCAGCTAAATATTCAATGGAAGTACCCCCCCCCCAGCCCCTGGAAATTTCACAAGAACTCACTGATATCAGAATACAAGATATTACTCAACTCAGGTTGTGGAGACTTGCCGAAAAGCAGATATTCCAAAGGTGAATTCACACTTCAGGCGTCAATGAAATACTATCAAATTATAAAGGAGCCTAAAATATTCGCTGGTTTTACTAAATATTATAAAAATACAGCTCTTTCCAGATTACTTTGGTAAAAAAGCTAACAGGTGTACTAACTGCTACAAAATTTTGCTCCATGCCAAATAAACAAGCTCCAGTTAGTATGAATTCATAGAACTGATCCCAGGATTTCCCTTGACAAAAAATTGAAACAGCGAGCCACAGCCATGAGCAAAAACATTAACAAAAAAGTAAAATAACATTTTTATCTTTTTTCATTTTTATAAATATTTCAAAATATTGGATCTTGTAGCACAACTTGGCTTCCTTCCCGGCTCATCTAAACATTCTACGTTACGAGTGTCAAATTTTGTCAATTCAATCAACATTAAAATGGATGAGAGGGGTGCATTTGAATTAAAATAAAGAAATGGAAACTAAAATCAAAATTTTGATACTTCTTGACTTAGCCCAAAGTATTTGATCATACTTTTGGATTTGATCATACCTTCTAACTAATATCTACAATAAGCAATAAAGAACGGTTAAAACACAAGATTACTAAACATCAACCGGCTAAGAACTTTTTCCTACAGAGGAGCGAAGTTTTGGAAAAGACTCTCAGCTGAGTCTAAGCAGCCATCCTCCCTAAGTTGTTTCAAACAGACATTTTAGGCTGCATTTTCTTTTGTAAAAATTTGTACATTGTAAAATAGGATCTGAGATTTATTGCAAATAGGTTTTTAATAATAGTTTTAATTTTGTTAAGTAAACCAATTTTAATTCTATTTTTTGGGAGGGCCCCTTGAAAACCAGCATCTGTGCCGAAGGGCTACCCGCCCGTAGATGCCATCATGGATTTGCGGTTGGCTAGGGAACGCAAATTATGCGACCTCGATTCCAAACAATACAGCGACACTGTAATGATTGTTGCTTAGTGACTAAATTATGTTTCTTTTATTTGAATAATTAGGAAGTTTTCAAGAAATAATTTATCTTTGCTAATGTTGTCGAACAGCCAATCAAATTGCCGAAAAGCGACTTGTATCCCAGAGTAAAGGTAGAGGTAGGGCAACGAACTCACTGTGGGGACGAGATTGCTAATAACATAGATAACGTTACGCGTCAGCAGTTTTATCTACAATCTACAAACTGACAACAGATTGCAATACTTGCAAAATTATTCTCTTTGTATACTTATCTTAACAATTAGAGCGTTGTTTTCTGCCACTGGCATCTTTATTGTCAAATGTCTTCATAAATGTCTTCCCCACCTATAACAGATAGAACCATTAAATAAATGTAAGCATTATTTCTATATACGGTGGAGTCCATTACCCAGATTTGTTTGTTTGCATCATTTATACAAAACCATTGATTTTACAATTCTTTCTGGAAAAAACGATTCATTTCACTTGTGCAAAATGTCTCATGACATATAACATTTCGCGTTGGTTTTTGATGAATGATAAAAACGAACAAAGTTTGGCAGTGGACTCAGACTTTTAGACCCTCCTGTATTTTGTAAAAATCATAAATTTTTTTAATATTATCAAAATCATTTACGTAAAGAATAATCTAAAAAGTAGTTGTATCGAAAAATCAGAGACTGCAATTCACGAACCTCCATTATCGTCGTCTGCCCCTTTGGCACCCAGTTGAACGGTAGCTGCTGGTTTCATAAAATGAGAGAATCTTGGTTGTGATTCAGTGGTGGAGAGTGATGTACCTTTAATTTAATTGAAATTAGCATATTAGTATATCTATGCACACGAAGATGTACGAAAATCAAAACGTCAATCTACTGGCTGTAGTCCATGAGATTGACCATGAGCGGCAGGAAACATTTGGATTGTCGTCTTTATTCTCAACCTACGATTTACAACAAAGTTGCACTTTCCTCCTGACACGTCCATTTGGATTGCTTTTTCATTAAAAAGAAAACTATCCAAATATTTCCTGCCGCTCATGGATTGACCCCCAAATGTTGGGAGTTTATTCTCGCAGCAAGGGACAAATCATGATATACATCAAATGAAAGTTTTTTGTTTGTAGATTATGAAAAAACATGATAGCAAGTGATTTTCGGTAGCTTTCATGTAAAAATCAGCCATTTTAAGGTGGGCTCATAAAATCGGAGTCCATAGGATATTCATCAAAATTTAACTTCGTTACTAATCGTCAATTTTCTACCAGGAAAAAAGACCTTTTTTCAATCCAAGGCGAAAGTTGCAAGTCCCACACGTAGTAGACTGTTGACAAAGGAGCTATTGAAACCAAGCTGCATATTTAAAATATCGTACATTGCTGTTAGCTACGCCAGCAAGATTATTACAATTCAATTCAATTCAATTTTATTCGCAGAATACAACAGCCTAATACAATGTAATACAACAAATATGTATTCTACACGACCCAAGAGAAGCAGAGCTTATCTAGCCTGGGTCGTAAATTAAATTCTTAAAAGGATATGTGAAAAAAGAAAAAAAATTACGTCAGTACAAAGCTAAAAAATTCAACAGTAAGATATATTTGTGTTAGTAAGAGATCAATGTTTCGTTTGTAAGTCTTAATCGTTAACATTTTTTGTAGTTAATTTTGGTATGTGGAGATGATATTTTCTTTAAGTTTTTTACTGAAATTTTTATGTTTTGAAATTGACTTTAAGGAAGTAGAAAGGTTATTCCACAAGCGAGCACCGATATTTTGTACATTTGCCATTACACTTGCCATTTTCAAATTGTGGCGATGGTTGCTTCTTTTGAAATAACGTTATTTCCTAAAAGGGCTATTGAAAAGAAGTTGCTAACTTTTGAAAATCATCGATTATTGATTTTCTTAATTCCAAAATCGTTCTCTGTGGGAAAGCCTTATTGCTTTTATCTTGTAAATATACATTGTAAATTTTTGATCGATTTTTTCAAGAAATTGTAAATTTTGTAATTAGCTTTAATTTAGCTATTTTTAATTTAGCTTAAGTAAAATAAATAAATGATGATGATGATGATGGTGATGATGATGATGATGACGATGATGATGATGATGATGATGATGATGATGATGGTGATAATGGTGATGATGATGATGATGAGGTTCTCCTTATGTCTGACGTTATAGGCAAAAATTGAAGAAATATTACAGATGATAACTGATGTTTTCCTGCAGGAGAAAGGTGGCGAAATATTCTTTAAAAATCACAATTTGAGGAAAAGTTTTTAACAAAAATATTTTCTTTGGCACGAAAAAGGCCATACATTTTATAGCATTCATCTATTGTTGTGTTATCTCTCAAAAGCAAAGCTGGAAATGGAAACAAATTTGATCATTTACACAAACAAAAATATCTGATTGTTAGAAAGTAGATCATAAGTATTACCACTCCGCGATGATTGCAGTGACATGATTGATGATGTAGGACTCGAATTTGACTGTTCACAAATGTCTTCATATTCTTCTTGAACTTCTCCAAAAGCAACCCTGCAAAAAAAGACACTCATTTGAAGGGCATTAAGGCAGCAAGGGTAAACTTTGTAACACAAAGATTCGGGTTTCCGATATGACCAAGCAATTTGCGGTGAATGCATAGTCAATCAAATCAAAATAAACAGAGAGAGCAAAACCAAATGGTTTAGAGCGCTGACGGTGTGCCTCCTTTACAACGTTCTAGAACTTTGCAAAGCAAATTTTGTATATGGACGATGTATGGAAATCTAACATTGAAGCTTTAGATGTCATGTGCTAAAAATAATTCAGGGGCAGCACCAGCCGTAAAAAAGTGGGGTGGACTAGGTATTGTCCTGAGTAAGATGGGACGGACAAACGGTATACGTATACCCAGCCATTTTTACTAAATGATCTGAGAATAATGGCGTGGATGTCTCCACCACAGTCCACCCTCTGGTGCCACTGCCCTTTGTATCGTTATGTAGTTGTGAAACCCTGGTAAATTCTCATCAGAATAAAACTCTATAACACCACATTAACAAACAATGGACAACGTAAAATCAAATACTCACCCGAGGGCAATGGGGCTCGTTGCTTCTAACAGTGACTGAAATAAAAAATACGATATCTGAGAAAGGTGTGAGACGTTCTTCAAAACAAACTTTCTTCAATTTCGTCAAAAAAATCTGAATGAATCAATCTCAACCCCAGGGCTATTACTGATTTCCGCCTTGGGTTTGACGTTGAGAGTGAGTAGGTTTAAGACTGCGTTCACACGATACCGGCACAATTTGAAAACCGTGAAAAATGTGCCGGATAGGAAAACAGCATATTTTTTGCCGGCAGATTTTGAAAACGGTAGATTTTGAAAACGGAACTCTAACTGGCACATTTTGAAAACGGCATCGTGTGAACACTCAAAAACGATGAAAACGGAACATTTTTCGACGCTTTCAAAACGATCCTGATCAATTCTTAAGGTGTAGGTACATTTCTTTGGCATCAAATTCTTGGGGAGATTGCAGCAAGTTTGTTCCCGTCAAATTTCCTACCGTTTTAAAATTGTGCCGATATCGTGTGAACGCTAGCTAAATTCTGCTACCGTCAAATTTTTCACCGTTTTCAAGATGTGCCGGCATCGTGTGAACGTAGTCTAAGTTTCGTTTTGGCCACTTTCACATCACTTTCTTGTCAGTAAGTCGTTTTAAAAATTCATAGCACCCGACTAGGTATGGCTGAACCAAACTGTCTACTTAATGACTCTACACTATTATTAAGGCAAATGCCAGTTGGTTTCGACCACATTATCAAATTAGTGCACATGGTTGTGGCAGATCTTGAAGTATTGAAGACTTGAATGAATTGGGTTCGGCCACAAAATTTCATTTTCCATGAAGTGCAGACTTTTGTCTAGAGATTCAGAAGTAAAAAACTCCTTAAATGTTTGGCTTATTTTATTAATGGGCCCCCTTGCTTGTAGGCCCGGGGGCTACAGCCCCCAAAGCCCCCTTCATCCAGTTCTAAATAAGATATTGTACAAAAAACATCAACTCTACCTTTCGTTTATCGATGCCAAGGTCTTTCAAGCATGCATATCCAACTACGAAGAAATAAACAAGAATCAGATAAAACAGAATCGTGATCCGATCGATTGGCACTTCGAACATTCTGCTATAACGTTTTAGAAAAGTCTTTCAGTTGAGCATGATGGTCAAAAGTTGGTCTGTGCTGCAATATATACCCTATTCACACTTGCAAGTTAAACCAGCTTAAACTAAACCAGGTTATCAAATGTTGCATTCTAATTGGTCCATCAAACAAATTGAATTCATCTGATTGGTTAAAATTTAACCTGCTTTAGATAACGCTGGTTTAACTGTAACAGTGTGAATTGGGTAATAATTTCTGAGGCAAATAAGTCAAGGTAAATAGTGTATTTTTGGAAACGTCTGACATTAATCGCTACTCTATTTGACAGAGAAACCCCTCCACAATAGTCGTGATAAAGAAAGATACATGACAGAGATGCAACTTACGTTTTCCAGAACTGTTTTGTACCAAACATTTGCCTTTGGGACAGTTCTGCTTCGAGATGACATCGAGATATTCACCTCTAGAGAATGAAATATCTTTTCCCTTTCCTTTGGCATCACAAGTTGCCATGTGCCTCTCTATCAATTTTGGCTCCTCGTCTGGTTTTAACTAAAATAAACATATTGTTTATGGTTAAACAACATTGCATGTCATTAAAGGGAAAATTAAGAACAAAATCAGCCAAAAAAAGGAGATGAGAATTTCTTTCAAAATATATCCCTGCGTTTGAACAGCGCAGATTGCGTACATTTTTGAACAAAAAATTGCGAATAAATTGAATTGAAACTTTGGAATTGTACAGAGCCGATTGACTTTAATTTCGCTTGCAGTTGATGTTGGCATAATATGAAAAAGGCGTCTTATCTCGGATAAACCTCGAAAAGCACAATGGTTGACATGAATTATTTAAAAGAGTTTGCAAACTTACATTGAAAGCTTTCCTTTCTTTTTCTATTCTTCTCCTTTCTTCCTTCTCTCTTTTCTTTCTTTCCTCCTCTTCTTTTTTCATTTTCTTGTCTGCTTCCTCTTTTCGTTTCTTTTCAAGTTTTTCCCTTTCCTTCCTCTCTTTCTCCTCTTTCTTTTTGTTTGCTTTTTCCAAAGTTTGTCCCTTGGTGCCAAGCTTTGGGCTTGCACTTCCCTCGCTGGTAACCCTGAAAAATTAAACATATGCCTCGAATCTTTGATCTTTTTCTGGACTGAATGGCTTGAAAGAAACTTTATGCAATTTACCGTAATTCCAGAAGGCACATTTTTGGTATCATTAATATTTTCGGAATTTCTGCTGGTTTTGAAGTCGTGACGTCACCAAATTTCTAAATCGTGAACCAGAAAAACTACAGACTTTTTCTTGAAACCATACTGTAGAACTTCATAAACTAACGTTTCCTGAGAATTCTATTATTTTCGCCAATTAATTTAGACGTTATGATGCTTTCAATGTTTCTAAAAGCTCTTGATAAGTACTTTTATAGTCCCTTTCATAAAACGTAAAAACAATGTAATTCTGAAAATGATAACGGAATCAAAAATCCGTAATCTGGAATAAGGTAAATTAAATAAAGTTCCTTCAAGCCATTCAACCAAGAGAAAGATATGTAATTATCATTTACACTAACCTTTTTAAAGATTCTACATATTGAAAAGATATGAAAGGGACTTAACACTAACTACCAAATATTTTGGGAAGCAAAATTTCTGGACAATATTTCAAAATGTAAGCTAAAGTTTTTTATGTTTCCTGGTCAAAATTAGGATCATTCCTAAAAATCTGGCATAATTTCTGGAACATTAAAAAAACCATAATTTTGTTCTACTTGAAGCAAATAGTATTTGCTTTGAAATTGGTCTCAAATGATTTTTCAGATTCCTATAGACTGAGAATTTCTGTGTAGCTAACATATCAGTTTGTGAAATTGGTCGCATCGTTCCCAAATTAAAAACGATTTTATAAAAATGCTACGTCTCAAAATCCTTCAAAACAGGCCTAAAATCCTTGATCAAATTTGCTAGCAATCCAGAATCACGATCATAGGAAATAGATAACAAAAGGCTGAATGACAGTCCCCAAGTGGATACGATTATGCAGCAGCCTCTTTATATACCTAGTAAATGTTTGAGCGACAAGATAGACAGATAGAATTTGATTATGATAGCTGTGGGGCTAAACTGCCAGCAAATTTGATCAAGGATTTTAGGCCTGTTTTGAAGGATTTTGAGATGAAGCATTTTTATAAAATTGTTTTTAATTTGGGAACGATGCGACCAATTTCACAAACTGATACGTTAGCTACACAGAAATTCTCGGTCTATAGGAATCTGAAAAATCATTTGAGACCTACAGGCTTCAAACGTCTACATATTTTTTTGACTCGCCCGGTAAATATGAAATGAACTCACAATGAAACGTTATCCTGAGGAACGTATTGTTGAATGGTTTCGACAGGCTCATACAATGCCATTCCTGGTTCTTCACTATCGCCCTAGGGAACAAAAAATATACCTCATCATGCTCAAGGTCTCAGTTCTACTGAGCCATTATTATCGATGTTTCTTTGTTTCCCTGTGATCCAGATTATGAAAAATAAAACCATTACGTTATCGTTGCGGTCGACCTGTTGCTATTACTTTCTTCTCACGGGATTTGAAAAAACAGCGAATTCAAACCGCAACCAATGAGAACGAAGATCTCACATTACAAAAGATGAGGTCATCTGATATCATGTTACGCAGGTGTTGTTTCATGATCCAGATCACAGGGAAGCAAAGAAACATAAATTAGGGTTTTTACTGACACTCCTGGACCCCCTGTGGATCAATCCGAGATCTGACGAGGAAATAAATGTTGGCCTAATAGAAGAAAGAAGAAAAATGCACGTTTTTATGGATAAGGATTTGCACAAGTTGAGAATGTGAATGCTAAAATTAAGGAAATTTGCTTTAAAAATGGATTTGTTCATTGTGTATTACAGATAACCTAAAGTTGACAAGAGGTTTAAATGTTTTCAGGCAAAGTAAGCGCCCATGCGAGATACTGTGACGCTAATTTCATGTTGTACTTCAAAATCAATATCCGAGTCAGTTGCCTGACAAAGAACCAAATATGGAGCTTTTGAGCCTGAAACCTAACCCAACCTTAACCCTAGCCCTTTTCAGCATCATCTCTGTTTTGACAAAAAAGAAACAAGGAATTCCAGTCTAACTTTTGAGCCAAAACTCTTTATCTAAATAAGAAGTGTCTTAGCTCTTTACCTCATCTTCCACTTCATACAATGGTACTCTGAAAAGTAAAGTTTCAAAAATTATGAAACGAAAAAGACAACATGTGAAAAACTGGCAGCAACGATTTCCGGTGGCCGCACCTAGTTGTCTTCCGGAAGAAACCTACAAAAAGCACTTGTCCATTTCAAAGTACAATCAATTTGTTGTGCCTGTTTTGGATCGGATTGCGGTTGAGCGGACAACTAAAAGCAAGTCTAAAATGGAGGGACGAACCATGTACAATGGCCAAAAAGCATTACAGTTTACTTAAAAATATACATTGAAAAATCAGCTTAAAGGGAATAGACATAGCTATATTGAGTGGTCGCTATAAATAGGCTACGAAAACGCCCACGTACCCATAGTTTCTTCAGCTACACAATGAAACGGCACGTGCCAACAGTATCAAATACAATAGACTATATTTTTAACTTGGCCCGGGCCAGCTTTTAACTATGTCGATTCCCTTTAAATACATCGGAAGATGTTGCAAAATTTTTGTTCTTGGCAACATACGTGGCGGCGGGCCTGGTATTAATACTGTTAAAAGGAAAGCGGCTTAAGCTTAATAAAAGTAGCAAGATAACATAAAGCTCTTTATATTTACTTGAAAATAGTAAATACGGTAAAATGGTGCCTATTGCGCATGCAAGAATTGAACAAATGTTGGGTGAGGTGAGGTGGTCAAACGGCGCCAACAACATCCAGCATCGCAAATTTTCATTGATCGTTTTTGATCGCGATCAGACTTCCCTGGCAAACGTCCAACAAATGGTGGGATACTGAAAAAGGTGGTCAAATGGTGGGAAAATTTCACTGAAGATCAATGTTGGGCGTTGTTCAGTAAAATGTTGGTACCGTTTGACCGGGACTTTAGTTAGGACTCTCAATATCGAAACTACTTACTGTGCAGATGTGTCAACATCATCATAAATATCCTGTGCGTCCGCTTCCTCCTTCACAGTTCCTTGCGTTGTTGCTCCGGCAATGTCGTCATATAATTCTTCTACAAAAGAAAGTAAGAACTGTAAATGCAACGTTCTTGGTTGATTTTCTTTCTTATCTTCCTTGCAATAGTTTCAATCTACACATTAGAACTCAACAATAAATTTAGTCAATGAGACTGCGTTCACACAATACCGGCACAATTTGAAAAAGGTGAAAAATGTGACGGATAGGCACACGAACACGGCACATTTTTTGCTGGCAGATTTTGAAAACGGTAGATTTTGAAAACGGAACTCTAACCGGCACATTTTGAAAAAAGCACCGTGTGAACATTCGAAAACAATGAAAAAGGAATATTATTCGACGCTTTCAAAACGAGGCTGATCGATTTTTAAGGTGTGGGTACATTTCTTTGGCATTAAATTCTTGGGGAGATTGCAACGAGTTTTTACCATCAAATTTCCTACCGTTTTCAAAATGTGCCGGTATCGTAAGAACGCTAGCTAAAGTTTTGCTACCGTCACATTTTTCACCGTTTTCAAAATGTGCCGGAATTTTACGACAAAGTATGAGTCCTTTTTCAACGTAGTCCGAGTCTACATTATACAGAGACGATTATTTCTAAGATTATTGATAAATTTTTACAAGATTTAGCTGGAGAAATATTGTCAATATTCCTATTATCTAATGATGGCAACGGCTTCATGTATGCAACTTCTAAGGTCCTGAAATGTTCTTACAAGATGTAGTGTCGCCTATTGGATCTCATAAGTACATTTCAGGACCTTAGAAGTTGCATACATGAAGCACTTCCCCCAATGATGCAAGTTTATGGTACAAAATATACCTTCTACAACAGCTGAGGCTGTGGCCGCACTGGTATCGACGTCATCGTAAATTTCTTCTTGGACTTCCGCTGGTGTTTCTTCATTTGGTTTACTGCCTAAAGAACAACAATGGTTTACTTTTGATGCTAGGTAGATAGTTTCATCGGTGTTTCAGTAAATACCAATTTAATTGCATATCATTTCTCGTTGTCTTTCCGTGGGCTTTCCCACAAAAACGTGGCTTGTAAAAATTTTAACAATAGAAAGTGATGGTCGAAACTTTCTCATGATACGCGTATAGATGATTCTTTCTCCCAAAAACTGACCATCCCAAACATCTTTAGTTTTCAATAATTTATAAATAGTATGCAACAATTCTAATTGAAATTATACCACAACATTGGGTCCGTGTGCCTGACCGCATTTTTAGTTCAAAAAGTAAGCAACACTTTGCTGTCGTCAATGGACACAAAATTATAGCGGCAGAAAGGACAGATTCAACGTTTTCAGTAATTTTCGTCGAGTAATAAGCCACATACTAAATTTTTCTTTCTTTTGATATAAAAACATATTCTCCTCAGGCTTGATAGTCTCCTGTTGTCGACCAAGCAAAAATCGGGTGTTCGTATGATACGTTTTCCATAATCATACGTACTAAGAAAATGTTGCATCTTTGAAGTGGAACATTTCTGAAAAACTAACGGTAGACCCTCGTTCGATAGACAGTATATCCAAAATCCTTAAAGCTATCGCTACTTTGAAAGAAATGACAGTGAACGTAAATACCTGCATTTGCTGATGAATCAACATCATCATAAATTTCATCCTCTTCTGCCACTGGATCACTGCTAACATTCGATGGTGCAGGGGCTGTTGGCTTTTTCAGTTCTCTCAAAACTGGAGGAGGTATTCCATCAGATTTTAAGTCGTTGAGTTTCTTTAACATGCAATTACAAGTAACGTATTTTATTAACCATGCTTCAAGACCTGGAGGTATGTCTGGCATCGTAACATCTTTCGGCTTCGCAGAAGCATCACTTTCTGTCGAATCATCGGATTCCTCCGCAGAGATAACTTGATCAAGCTGGTTAACAGCTTCATTGCTTTCTGCGATCAAATCAGCCTCGGTTGGCTTATGAGTTAATTCAGCCGCATCTTGAGGTGCTTGATCTCTCACTGGGCCGCCTTCATCAGACTCAACTTTCTCATCTCTCAGTTCAACTGCAGGAGCTTCGTCGTCGTCAGCAGCCTGGCGAGATACTACCTCAGGGGGTTTGAGTAGCCATGAAGGTTTTTCTTGACTAATAGATCTACCCCGGGGTTTCGGTGCGACTGGGGGTTGCGCAGACATCTTTTCAAATAGGAGTTTGCTGTTACGGAAAGCCTTCTTTGTATGTGCATCTTCAGTGGCTTCATCATTTTCGCCTGATTCTTTCTGCTGCTCGCTTTGTTTACTTTGTGTCGGCTTTAGTTTCTTCCGTAAAAATTCCGGGGTTTTATCAGTTTTTTGCTTTGCACTATCCGGGGTAGGAGGGGGTGGAGTTCTGTGCATGGACTCCCTCCGTTGCATTAATTCAGTGGGGTTTATCATTGGTGGTCCTTGTCCCTTCGGCGGCGGTGGCTTTTTGATGCCATTTGATGGCTTCGGACCAAGGCCTGGTTTAATCAGCGGAGGATTTGCAGATTGCTTGGTATGCAGTGAAGCTATTCGTTGCTTTAATATGTCCCCTGATAATGAAGGCATCGTCGCTGATGCAAGCTTTGCCTTATCTGCGTCATTGTCTCCTTTTTTGTTGAATTGTGGTAGGCTTGAATGCTTGCCTGGAGGCTGGTAGGGCTTCGCAGTATAACTCATGCTGTCAAACGATCAGGAAACGACGTATTACTGTGTTCCTGTTCGAGAGAAAATTATGAAAAATTAACAGCGTACAAAAGAAACAACCAAAACCCACAATCTTGCCCAAAGTCTAGATTGCTGCCGTTTCACTCAACTGGACGGCTAAGGCGAAAGGTACAAATTCAACAAAGCGTACTACGCTTCTCTGTGGGTTTACAGTATAAATAGTACATGCAAGGACACATATTTTTCGTTGTGAACGTTAAAGGTAGATTGCAAGAATTTTAAAGGAAAAATAAAATTATCTACAAAGCAGTTCATGAAGCAACCCAAACTGAGATCGAAGGTTGAGGAAGTGGTGAGGTAGCGAGGTGGCAGGCATCGAAGGTTCAGATGGAAGGTTGAGGAAGTAGTGAGGTGCGAGGTGGCAGGCATCGAAGGTTGAGATGGAAGGTTGAGGAAGTAGTGAGGTTTTAAAAGGTTTAAAAGTCTTCCATTTGTACAAAACTTGAAAACTGTGTAGGATAATAAAATATTTGTTGAATATGTTGGTCTCGCACCGGTCACAGCAAATTGTCAGGTAAGATTGGAAGAAAGGAACAAGAATATAACTGAAACTGTATACTTAATGTAATCATTTTTTCTCGATCCTAACAGACAAGTTGGTGTGACCAGTGTCACAAAAATATTAACCACAAATGATTCCCTTATACCTCATTCACACTGAAGCAGTTAAACCAGCTTTGCCTAGCCCAGGTTAAATTTCAACCAATCAAATACATTCGATTTGTTGGATCGACCAATTAGAGCGCATCAATCAATAACCTGGCTTATTTTAAGCTGGTTTAACTTGCCAGTGTAAATGGGGTATTAGTCAGCGCAAAGGGCTGAGCTAAAAACAGACAAATTAGTGTGACCAGTGTCACAAAAATATTAACCACAAATGGTTCCCTTAGTCAGCGCAAAGGGCTGAGGTAAAAAATGACTTTTTCATATTTTCAAGCATGGGCAAGGAAAAAGGTTTTCAATGTAAAGACAGGCTGCTGAAATCTATGACAAAAAGAGATATATTTCCATCCAAAACGGGACTATAAGACCATGGAGATCAGTTACTATTAAAATCTTTATTATTAAAGGACATAGAATTGCCTAAAAATAAACCATTGCCAGGACAACAAAGATTTTTGAGAAGATTAAATTTATGGTGATCTGGAAAGAAACTAGTTTCCTACTGTAAGTTGTTCCTCTAGTTGACGACACGATTGTATTGTAAAGAACAACGTCGTACGGGACCACTACATTTTATTCGAGTTCACAGTATAACAGACTCTTTGTTATGTCTAAACTACACAGAAACACTAACACTTAAGAAGACCGATAAACCATGTCGTTATAATAAGAATCGGTGAACTGTATGTCATGATTTACTAAAATGGTACTAATTTACCAACACATCTTTTTTATTTATTATTGATGACATTTACTCAGTTCATTCATCGATTCATAAAAAAATAAGAACATTGATGCAATGCAGTTGGTAATTATAATAATAATAATAATAATAATAATGATAATAATAATAATAATGATAATAATAAAACGAATATTTATACAGGATGTACACTTCAACAAGTTCAAACTGCTGTTATCACTGTGTGTCCTGTACCTTATGCCTAAATGCTAGCACCCTAAATTTTTACAATTAAAATGTGAATCTCATTAAAAGTAATAATACAGATGCATAAAAAAACCAGATCAAACAATTTACATTCAAAGTTTTGGATAATTATCAAATAAATGTCATTTAAAATGTTCTTTAAGCTGTTTCTCGAATTCCTTGTAGCTCTCAATTTTACGAAGTTCCAGCGGTAGTTCATTGTATACCTTCGCACCCATAAACATAAACGATTAACGTCAGATGGAAAAACTTACCATTCTGAGAGAGTGGTGAATGCTGCATTATTTGAAATCATTTATGATAAATCACTGAGCGCACCTTTGTAATTTGTTTGAAAATATCATTAAGTAGCCAAACCCACTTGCTGAAAGATTGTGACAAATGACAGTTTCAGAAAAATGATGAATTGCTAAGTTCTGCAATTTTTGGAAATGGATTAATTACAAAATCTAAAATTGTGGGTGTGTGTGGGACTATATGCTCATTCACAGACAGCTTAGCAGAACCTGCAGAGAAACCTGTAAATTTCTCACCTGTTAGAATGAGAGTTTACTGGAATTTTCAATAACTTTCCATGCTATCCCAGACATTAACAGCATGCTCTGTGCAGTATTTATTTTCCCTCCACTATACATACAGCATAACACTCATAGCTACTATTTTAGGGTTCCCAAAAGACTTGCCTTTTGATCAACAACCTTGTTTTGACATCACATTTACTGTATGCATTAACTTTGAAATGCAGAGTAAATAAAAAAACTTAAAACAAAAATTTAATACCTGCACTAAAATAGCTGGACTCTATTTTGAAAACATGGCCTTCAGCAAACTTTGCTCAAGACTGTAGGTCATATTACAGGTTGGCATAAGTTTTATTATCATTTTCTTTAATTTGCGTCTCACAGGCTACGGTGAAAAATCACTAAAAAGGAGGAAGGAGCTTTAATGCATTTCTGCACACCGGTTGTATGACAGGATGTATTAGAATTCCCCTATGACTCTGAGCATGTTTGGCCTAGACTTACAATTTGTGAGCTACCTAGCAAGGGACTTGCCTGATGCCTAAGCTTCTACTGGAACTAGGAGATACTTTTTTACATTGTATGTCACCATGTAGAATGGGAATCCCTCCCTCCCTCCCTACCAGATTAGCATTGTGGTGCAAACCGGTATTTAATCTTAATGCTTGATGGCAAAATATCACATACATACATACATATGCTCTCAGGAATCTCAAATACAGCTTCAATCTGTTGGAGTTTGCGAATGGCTCCTATAATTGTTATATCATGTTAAATTAATTTCTTTCATTCTAACCATCCCTAATCCAAGGTCTAAGTCACTTTGGTCTCAAACGTGGTTAACCATGAGCATGAGTCATTGTCAGCAGCTATTATGTAGCCTGCGTGGTGCAGCCTCAACACTCCTCCAATGCACGCAGGCTACTATTATGGCAAAATAGGTGTCAGATCAAACCAGAAGTATAACAAGGCATTCCAAATTTTTACTTATTTTTCTATAGGATCTTTTGCTTTTCACAATCAATAGGTTGAAATATTGATTACTTTGTGGGTGTGAAACAAGTGGTGTCACCAGCCTGAAAAAATTGAAGTGGACATAGTAAGGAATTATATTCTGAAAGGTATAACCAGCCATTTTTACACCATTTTTGGCATGCCTACCCCAGTCCACCCCCTGGCGATGCCACTGTGTGAATAAGATCAAAAGCTATGATTTATTTTCAAACTCTGGCATCGTAACTCTTCAACTTCCAGTGCAGGTATTTTGGTCCCTGTATTCTCTTGAAGCTTTTTATAAGAAAGAGCTGTAAGAAACTGTAGGCTAAATTTTTCAAAAATTAAGAAACCATGCTACCTAGATTAAAAAAGATAAGAAATTTTTGTAATTTGCAGCTTTAGTTTTCTCAGGTAACTCAAAACCATTTTGATACTTTTACAGTAGTGACTTTTAGTAGCAACAACTTAGCAACAATGTCCTAAAATTTAAGAAATTTGCTACATGCCCTGGACCTTATAAAGTATCTTATGAAAAAATGTATGCACCACATACAGTATGTGAGAAATAGACTCAAGTAAGCACATTTCTACCATACACTTCTAAGCTTTTCCCTCCTTCCTCTTTACATGTATGTGAAACAAGGAAGGGATTGCTTATCACTGTCAAAACGCTCCATGTGTCTTTAGTCATCACTTCAAGTTCAATGCAGCCATCATCAGACTTTGTACTTCCTTGCACAATTATGAAACCAAGAAATAAGAACTCTCAAAAATGTTGATGATATATGATGTGTCTTTGGTAGCTGGTCGATAAATAACTTGGACAATTTGGCCTACTGCACTCTCTACTATTTTGATTTGTTCTTTCGTTTCGTCTCTCATCTTCTTGTCGATCGATATCATCCCATGCCTGCTTGACTATTATCTGCATGCTG
>REGM01000001.1:2075038-2092846 GCA_004194415.1 Aurelia aurita | reverse complement strand
AATGAAGGAAACATTGCCCCCAGTGCCCCCAGTTACAAAATATGAAGCCTGAACCTAAAATACAAACAAGCTATACTATCTAGCTACAGTTTAATGCAATTTCCAAAACTTTTCTCCTGGGGGGCTTGGTGCAAATTTTGGCTTTTGATTGTCCGTACCTCTATTTGCTACAAGACAAATGAAGGAAACATTGCCCCCAGTGCCCCCAGTTACAAAATATGAAGCCTGAACCTAAAATACAAACAAGCTATACTATCTAGCTACAGTTGTATGCAATTTCCAAAACTTTTCCCCTGGAGGGCTTTGTGCAAATTTTGGCTTTTGTTTGTCCGTACCTCTATTTGCTACAAGACAAAGGAAGGAAACATTGCCCTCAGTGCCCCCAGTTACAAAATATGAAGCCTGAACCTAAAATACAAACAAGCTATACTATCTAGCTACAATTTAATGCAATTTCCAAAACTTTTCTCCTGGGGGGCTTGATGCAAATGTTGGCTTTTGATTGTCGGTACCTCTATTTGCTACAAGACCAATGAAGGAAACATTGCCCCCAGTGCCCCCAGTTACAAAATATGAAGCCTGAACCTAAAATACAAACAAGCTATACTATCTAGCTACAGTTTTATGCAATTTCCAAAACTTTTCCCCTGGGGGGCTTGGCGCAAGTTTTGGCTTTCCACTGTCCATATTCCCCTTTTAAGCTTCCTCTATATGAAGTTTCCCTCTTTTGTCCTATTGTAAAATATGCAAATGACTAAACGCAACATAACAACAACAATATATCACAAAAAAGAACGAGGTATGCTATTTTGCTGCATGTTAATTCATTTGTCTTTGTAGAATCTAGACTCCGATATGTTCATATTGATATAGGGGGCAGAGGCAAATGTCTGTGTAATACAATCTCGAGACATTGGCACATTGCATCTTCGCTCGAGACAAAGCGTATCACATCCAAAGATGTTTCATCCACACCACGAAACATCAGAAACTCTTTAACAGCTTCAATTTTGCTGTTACAGGCAACATCAACTGGCCACTTCTTTGTTACCATTGATGAAGTTGGCAGTGAAATTGATCTCAGCTGCATTTTACTTGACATTTTAAGGCACTTCTTGGTGGCATCTTTCATCAATTGCACACTCTTGCTGTGGTTTTGGGGGTTGTATATTGGCTCTAAAAACAAAAGAAGTAAATTTGGAAATTCTTGAATTCTTTCAAAACAAAAGAAAAAAGACCCTGCCATTCTAAAAATTATCAAGAAACCAGAAATACTCATAGTAGTACACCAATTCCTTTCAAAGTCACTCAGCCATTGACACCTCCACCTTTTTTAAAGATTTGGAATTTGGAGCCTATGCATATAAGATGTAGTTATTCTTAATGGTTGAGTTTTATTGCAATATTTTTATTCAGTGTCAAAATAGATAATAAATATGTGAAAATAATTTTGTCATATCAAATGACTCAATTTTTATCGAGATTTAATGTGATCTGGCAATATTTATTCGGCATTTTAGTTTTGAAATCAGATTCTTTGCAAGGTAGCTACTATAAAAGGTAAACTTGATTTCCAGAACGATAATTACACAAATTGTTTTTCTATCAACTTGCTTCCGAAATAAGTTCAGTTCAATGATAAATTTTACACAGTTTGGATGCTAGCAGCACCTTACCTACTGCAAGTAGAATATGGCAACATCTACGTTCATCGCTCCTCAAAGTCAACACTGTTCCAGGATCTATTCTTCCAGCACCCATTTGGGTGGTTAGGTTTTCTTTATCTACATCTGAAATCCAGTTTTCACCCTGTACAACAAAAGTTGCCCAAGCATTAGGAGCGTCATAACATCACAAGTGTTTAGTAACTCGAAAAACTGTGTCTCAAGTGTCATTGCAATGGCACATGGAATGGGCCATCGAATGGGCTGGAAAATTTAACATTTCATAAACATCCTATTTTTCAAAGCAATAGAAAACAAGAAATTCAACTGGATGCAAAGAAGAGGCGTTAATATTGAAAAAATCGTGCCAGGTCTTTGAAGGACGGGCGGACCTTCTTCTTGTTTAGGACGATGTACGAAAACACTCCTGCTACAGAGAATCATTATTTGCATACTTACATCATCATCCTCCAGATTAAGGTATTGATCGACTGCACAAACAACTGTCCCAACAATTTCATCTTTCATTCTTTCCTTCACCACTATGGAAAAAGTCAACAGAATGAGTCTCGATTGAATCCTTTGCTTTCGTTTATAGTATGTTTATTTCCATTTTTACTTAAGAGCTTTCAAGAAACTCGTTAAAAATTATTTAGTCGAATTCCAAAAAGGGCCGCAAACTCAGGTATATGGCTACGCTACGATACAAATAGATTGTCAATAGGTGTTATGGAGTTAGTACAAATAAAATTCGTTATGAACCTCCGTAGAGGGCGAACACCGCGCCATAAAACAATGAACTTCTACACTTGAATGGAAAATGGAAAACATCTATATTAATGCGATGACACCAGACTACAATGCTAGCTGGACAAGTTTAACACAAAATCGGTTGTTGAAACTTTGGAAGAAATATTACGAGCAACGTGTACGTGTGCAGATTACCATACCTTGAACGATTGGCATCGCAAATCCCTCTCTGAACTGCTTTGACATAAAAACATCTTCCTGTGAAAAAAGCAACCTTATCAAAAGTCAAACCAATACTCCTGGCATAATGAAGCAGAGCTTAGCAATAGCAAAGCCTTATAAAATATATGCATGTTTACTAATATTCAGATGCTTCGTTTTCACACGACAATTGTTGGCAGCAAGGAAACTCCGAGGAAAACTGGAAGGTTTTTTTAGTATAACTAACCATCTGTATTTTCAATTGATCAATATAACAGTCTTGTCGTCGTCAATAAATTTTTGCTCACAAACGCAAATGAATCTGCTTCAATGAAGTTCTTCGTTTCTTCTTTAGTTATCCCAGATCAATCAAATTCAAATGTCCTTTGGCTTCTTCTTTAAACCCAAAGAAAATTGCTCCTTATCAACAACATTAAAACAGAAGCTATGTTGTAAAGACGACGAGCAGAACTTACCCTTTGCTTCAAGAATGAATGGTATCTGAGCTGTCCTTCGCACCCAAGCGTTAGTTCCTGTATCAAATTCCTTCCTTTTAGTTGATACGCCTGTGAAACATACATTGTGAAGAGCTCCGGCACTAGGATTCTGTCTCTGATTGATGAACCTAGACGACTAGTCCTCTTCATCATGTCCGGGGCATCGACTAATTTCTTTTGCAAAGAAAACGCTTTATTCAGTACAATGTTCTGCAGTTCCATCTTTTCCATTGTTGCTGATAAAAGAGGTGCTTCTGTGTCAGACAGTGCAAGGAATGTCTGTCTAGGTAAGCTGTTAAGTGCACGTAACCTTTCGGATTCTAATCTTTCTGCTACTTCTATGTCATCAAATGATTCTATGTTGGCAATAACTTCAGTGCAGTTCTGTAATATGTCCAAGTCTACTTCTACTGGCTTTGGTATTTTGGTTGGAAAGCTGTCCAACTCCTGTTCGGACTCTCCAGATGAATAATGGCAGTAATCTGTGTAGCTGGATAGGGCTTCGTTTATCTGTTCAAGAATATCCCTTCTTCTTAGCTCGTCTGCCTCTATTTTCCCGAGAAGCATCACAAAGAAGCTGTGGGGAATTTCACTGTGAATCACTGGCTTAACCAATTTGTTGGTGATTAATTCGAATCTTTTTGGCTTTGAAGTCTGTTTTCCAATCCAATCTGTGTGAGCCATTCTAGCCTTTGTGCATATCCAGAATCTCACTTTTTCTAAAACTTTGACATCATTGGCACTCATCAGTCGCTTGCAGAACATGAATCTGTATCCATTCAGGCAGCAGTATACGCCGCAATTGATCGTATCAAATTGCTTTTCTATCTGGCTTGTAGACACTAGAGTCCACGTATCGATGAACTTTCGAAGAGACTTGTTTGGAGTAAACGATCGCATTAAGGACAGGCAAAGCATGAAAATCTTTTTCACGGTGTCATCTACAACTCCAGGACGCAGCGAATCAGAATAGACCATCAGGGAAATTTTTGGGTAGATAGCCATTACAGCGTGGTGCCCGATTGCACCGTCTAGATGAATAGGCATGATGATGGTGTCGTTCTTGTCAAGATTATCCTGTCGCAAGACACGCAAAACAGGTCTTGAATCTATTTCCCCTTTCGCGAGTTTTGAAAAGACGTAACTGTTGAGGCATTTCACTGATCTCTTTGACGCTGCAGCTGCCTCATCGGATGCCATGCTGAAAAATGAGTCGATCATTGTGCTATTCAGCATATCACCAGCCATAATAGACGCGATGTCTTCAGCTTTTATGAACCCCAGTGCCTTTTCAGTGTCACCATTTATTATACTCAACAAGTCTTCCTTTGCCTCAGGTACTATGTCAAAAACATCATCTTCAATCGCTGCTGGTCGTGTACAATCATCACGCACATAGAACAGCATCTTCACGCCTTTTTGAACTTCTCTGTCATTCAGCACGCGACCAAGGTCCATTTTCTTCACTCTTTCGTCATCAATAAGTCTAGCTGTGTTTGCTGCATCACGGATATAGCACACGTAGTGTCCAGACGACACTTTTCTGCCAAACCAAACACCCCAAGCATACAAGGAGTACGTCAGACCAGCTGCAGTGCTGCTTCCCCCAACAAGCCTTGATAGATCCATTTCCACAGGGATGTCTATTCTTGTCTTTACAGGCCGTTCTCTACCTGCAAACACGCGCTGCAGGGTAATTGGAAGAACCGCAGGTGGATGAAGGAAGAATTTACAACTAGCTTGCTTGCTGCTGGATGCTTTTGTTTGGCACTTGCCACAGGAAACGTCTGGCGAATACTCATAGCTACAAGCCATTGAATTCCATAACAGATCTTGTAGAGAATATGCAACATCTTCCTTTGACTCCAGGACTTGCAATTTATAACTTGAATCTTTCTCGATGTTTCCACTCACTTGCCGGCATCTCCCACAAAGATTCAAAACTGTAACCTTGAGCAATTGCGCATCAATTGCTGCTGACATATTCCGCTCTGTGTTGCCATCGACATCTATGCATAATTTCTCCAGCATAAGTGCAAATCCATCTCCAACGTCTAAATGCTCTCTTTTCTCCGGATTTTTTCCAAGCTTTCGTGCTACTGCATCTATGAGACCTTTTGTTTTCACAGGTTTTGCGTTGCTTCCTTTCAATTGCTGTGATATTTCTTGAGCAAGACAGACCAGAGGTAAATCTTGGTTTTCTGTTGGAGTGCACAGATGTTGGAACATTGACGTTCCAAGTACAATCTGTAAAAGAGAATTTAACCAGCAGTTGTTGAAGGTATTCTCGATGCCTCTACCAGGATGTGCTGGGAAGGGCATGTGTGAATGCCCAAAAAATGGGTAGCTAGATTTCCCAACGTTGTTTATGACACTTTCACTTTTAGTGGCCAGTGATTGACAAGCTGTGTTTACATTGGATGCACTGTAAAGCTGATTCCCATTATCTCCCAGTGTTGTGGATATAAAACTCAGATAGTTCATCGATGGTCTGAACAAAGCTCCTATGCATTGAATACAGTGGAAATAGGCCATATCATCTGCGATGGCTTCACCGATTTTTGCACAATCTGTGTGGTACCATTTATCACATAGGTCGCACCCCACCCAAAAGGCTTCCTTTTCTTTGCCACATACACAGTTTTCGTCAATGATGGTGTCGTATAGTAGCCGTTCGTCATCCTGCATTTGCCCCCACATTTGCAAAAGTTTTTCGTCACATTGCG
This sequence comes from Aurelia aurita, assembly GCA_004194415.1. Lineage (NCBI taxonomy): Eukaryota > Metazoa > Cnidaria > Scyphozoa > Semaeostomeae > Ulmaridae > Aurelia > Aurelia aurita. Next base: position 2,087,008 of record REGM01000001.1, on the reverse strand, counting down.
CCAGTGATGACGTGCAACCCATTGTAATTTCTGGCCATACAGACTTCTTAAAATTCTTGAATGCATTCGAAGGTCTTTTGCGGGTTGTTTTCTTTGACGGAATCTGATCTAGGCTGTTGGATGTCTTTTTCACTCGTTTGGTTTTTGATACATCTCCTTTGAGCTCACTGACACTGGCTTTAGGATTTGTAATAGTGGAATCTAAGTTCGTCTTTTCCACGTCGATGTCTGTCTCAACATCCATCTTTGGGCTAAAATGAATAGGTTTAGATGGTGGCTGCTGGTACCTCCCAACCCTAGACTTCCTTGGCATTGACCGAGGCGTTGATGGTTTTGACCAGCTTTCTTGAGGCAGAGGAACATCTTCCTCGTCTGATTCAGGCTTTGATGGACTCATGTTTTCCTCTTCTTCTAACAGCTTAACATTCCGTAAAAAAGCCTTTTGCTGTTTTGTCTGCTTCTTCTTCTTCCCTTTAACTAAGCCATCAGCAAACACTCTCTTATTACCTCGTTTGCTTTCCCACATGCGCATAATAAACTTGTCTAGGCTAGGTTTTATCTTGTTTTGCTTCAAAAGGCCAAAGTGCCGCTCTACATGACCAGTTGTCGAACTCTTTCTATCTATGGAGAAGTGCCTGTATTCGTTACTAAATTTTGCGAATTCCCCATCAAGTATTCTGCTCCATAGTGCAATCGATGGTAATAAGTAGGGAACACAATAGTCCATGAATTCTGGATTGTGATACTTGTTCTTTGGTAGAGTAGGATCCATGGATTTTTTGTGTTTTTCCAGTGCTTGCAGCATTGTCTTCCAATATCTCGCTATTTTGGTACCTTTGGCACGTAGTATTTCCACTTGCGCTGAAGGGAAATCAGAGTCATTTTTCATTTGACTCTCGGCATTTCTGGTATCATTGCTGTTTTCTTTCTGCACCTCCTCGATGCATGACTTTATCTCTGGAGAAAAAGTGTTGATTGCTTCCTCGAGTTCTTCAACGGCTGTCTCAACGCTATCTGTCACATATTCTGAATAGAACACGATATAGGCAGCTCGCACTAAATTTGTTGCCTCTTCAAGAGAAGAACTGTGTATTAGACGGCCAAAGAAACGCATGGCGATATGCACCTTCGAAGATTGCCCTGGGACGTCTGTGCGTTTTCCAGCGTNGCACATATATACTTGTCTAGGCTAGGTTTTATCTTGTTTTTCTTCAAAAGGCCAAAGTGCCGCTCTACATGACCAGTTGTTGAACTTTCTCTATCGATGGAGAAGTGCCTGTATTTGTTTGTAAATTTTGCGAATTCCCCATCAAGTATTCTGCTCCATAGTGCAATCGATGGTAATAAGTAGGAACACAATAGTCCATGAATTCTGGATTGTGATACTTGTTCTTTGGTAGAGTAGGATCCATGGAGTTTTTGTGTTTTTTCCAGTGGTTGCAGCATTGTCTTCCAATATCCCGCTATTTTGGTATCTTTGGCACGTACCATTCCCACTTGCGCTGAAGGGAAATCAGAGTCATTTTTCATTTGACTCTCGGCATTTCTGGTATCATTGCTGTTTTCTTTCTGCACCTCCTCGATGCATGACTTTATCTCTGGAGAAAAAGTGTTGATTGCTTCCTCGAGTTCTTCAACGGCTGTCTCAACGCTATCTGTCACATATTCTGAATAGAACACGATATAGGCAGCTCGCACTAAATTTGTTGCCTCTTCAAGAGAAGAACTGTGTATTAGACGGCCAAAGAAACGCATGGCGATATGCACCTTCGAAGATTGCCCTGGGACGTCTGTGCGTTTTCCAGCGTTTCTCTTTACATTCTTCATGATATGAGCCGAACACGTAAATACAAACAGCTTCTCTAGATCCTGTCTTGGTGCCTCACCAATCATAATATTGTATGTTCTTTCAATGTATTCCTTGAATGTTTCATTATTATATTCAGAGATAGCTGCGTTGATGATTGCTAGCGAGAAATCGGTCATGATACCTATCGGCATAGAATTTCCTGAACTTTTGAACACTTCTCTCTCTCTGTATCTCAGTTCTTGAAACAGCCTCTTAATGGAATCCGACGTGTGAGAATTTGTTACTAATTCAGCAACAGGTAGAGGGGGGGCTGAACCAAATGGATGACCCATTACCATTGCATAGTATAATACCCTTCCGGCATCACGAATGTCTTCAAACAGTCCTCCTGTAGCATCGACATAAAAAATAGAACATGGCGCTACCTGATGGTACAATCGTGTTGTGTCCTCTTCCACCAAGGAAATCCTCAAGCAGTCGTCTGAAACAGTGGCATTCTGAATATATCCAAAAAACTTTCGTTGCGTTGAACGCTTACACTCATCAGCTTTTTCCCTGTCGCGTACACGTATTTCCTTCCCAAGATTCTTGATCTTCTCTTCAAGCCCCTCGAGCGTTCTTTGATCCTTCTTTGCACGTGACGAGATTAAGCGAAATGCATTGGAAGAGATTCCCACACCCGTTCTGTTGCCGCTAGCGAATTTATCCATATCCATCTCTCCAATTCGCTTAGAATATTCCATTGACGGCTTCAGCGATGGATTGTCGATGAATTGTTGGGCAAGCTCCAGCCTATGATCTCCTCTTATTCTCCTGCTTTGAAGCTCATTGCCATCGTGTTTTGGATTTCCAGCATAGGTTACCGTTAGAATGTTGTCTATTGGAGCTTCTATCGACATAGTTACTCTCACTGGGCAATCGCCTGTCTTGCACTTTGCTGTCCCTTGCCAGTAAGGAGATCCTCCTTTCCGAGAACCTTCCACCTTAACATAATTCCTCATGAAGACCCAAACACATTCTTTATTGTGCTTCGAGAGGACATCGGAAAACATCTCAGTCCATCCTTCCCCAAGGCGTCTTCCGCTCTTTGTTGTTTTGATTGGTATAGCCTTCCAAGTGGATGGGAGTGTTAATTGGAATTTGTGATTGGCGACATTTTGTGAAGGTCTTTTTTGAGGAGTGGACACGCTCGCCATCATTCTGATCGGATTTGGTTTAGAATCTGTATTGTTGTCTTCTTCCATATTTTGCTTGTGGTCCTTGGTTTCAATATTGCCAATTTCTGGACAATTAGGGGTGGAGCTGTAGTTTCGGTCTTCTTCCCTCGCTATTCGTTTCCCCCTGCATGCTTCATTTACAGATGTAGATCGTAAACTTGACATAACATTGTCCACTTCTTCATTCTGTTTGAATACATTCGAAGCAATCGTGTCTGCTATCATCATATCAAATATGTAATCCTTTTCTAGTCCTGTTATCTCCGAAGATTTGAAAGCAATTCTGTCTATTATGTTTGACACTCTGTCGATCATATCGGTAGTTACTTTCGAATGATCTCGTTTTGGACCTCTGTTTTCTCTCGTTGCATTTAAACCAAAAGAAAAATCTTCTTTTCTCAAACTCCGCGTTAGATTGGAGCCGTTCTTCTGCTGATTAGCGGTTATACACTGGACCACTCTCAAAGTTGAGTGGTCTGGAACACCAAGCAATTTCTTTCCTTTTTCATACAAACCTGTAAAATATACTAAACAATTTCAAACCAGCAACTTCTCTTCACAGTTAGATCATACAACCAACTATGTGGCCCCGTTCCAAGAACTGATGATGGAGCAACCCAGGATAATGTCTAACGCTGGACAGAAATCAATGGAGGAAGTATTAATGGAAGTATTTGGTTATCCTGCCTTCAAAGATGGACAGAAAGAGGCAATTGAAGCAATTACTCAAGGTGGTGACTGCATTATAGTAATACCAACAGGTGGTGGGAAAACAATTATATATACTCTACCATGTATCATTAAAACTGGAATATCTTTGGTCATATCTCCTTTGGTAATGCTGATGTATGACCAAGTGGCAAGGTTACGAAAGCTAGGAATAAATGCATGCTACTTTAACACTTTGCTATCTGAGGAAGAAAGAGATTTTATCTTGCATAACCTACTGCAAGCAAACTGCCAATATGAGTTTGTTTTTACAAGCCCAGAAGGAGCTTTATCATCCCAATTTATAACAACAAGGTAAACTTCATTATCATAGATGAGGCACATTGCATAGAGACATGGGGTAAAGATTTTCGACCAGAGTACAGTCAGCTCTTCAAATTGCGAGAGGTGGTTAAGCAACCAATGATTGCATTAACTGGAACAGCTACACAAATGACAATAGAGGTCATCAAAAGTTCCCTTCAGCTTCAAAATCCTATAATTGTCAAAGTATCCTGTTCTAGGCCAAATTTGGGGTATTCAGTTAACAAACGAGATGATGATGGTAAGAAGCAGATATCTTCTGTTATAAATGACAGATTTTCAAATCAATGTGGCATAATTTACTGTTCCACCCAAGCTAATACAGTAAGGACAGCCTTTGTGCTTAAACAATCAGGAATTTCAGCTACATACTACCATGCAGGCCTTGATAAGATGGAGAAAATTGTGAATGCTCAAAACTGGCTTGATGATAAGGTGCATGTTATGTGTGCAACATCAGCCTTTGGAATGGGTATTGATAAAGAAAATGTTAGATTTGTGATACATGATCACATGCCACCAACGATTGAAGATTTGGTACAAGAAAGTGGCAGGGCTGGCAGAGATGGTGAACCTGCTTCTTGTTTGATATTCTGCAAATTTTCAGACAGAGCTGCCCATTTAAGGAACATAGCTTCAATTGAAAATCTGGCAGTTCAAGAAGAGAAACTTGTGTCACTAAACAAAGTAACAGCACTATGCTCAAATGAAGAATACTGTTTTCAAAAATTGCTTGCTGAGTATTTTAAGTACAAGGAAACCATCAATTGTGGAATTTGCAAGAACTGTGAGAAGACCACCATGCAAGTATCTCCTCCAAAAAGAGACATGTCAGAAGAAGCTAAAGGACTGATAGTTTGTCTGAAGGGATTAATGAATATAAAGCCAAGAGTAACCATGTCTGATCTTGTGCTTACCTACATAGGCTCAAAAGCAAAGGTTGTCACTGACCAACACTTTGACAAATGTCAACAATATGGAAAGGGAAAGGGAATATTTAAGTCAGCTGCCAGAATGACATCATTTGCTGAACGTCTCATTATCCTTGGGGTGATAAAGGAGAACTTCAAAGCCCTGCAGGAGCGACGTTATTCTCTCTATCTCTCTTGTGAACCTGCTAACACATTGTTTGAAGGACAGATGAAAGTGTTATTTTGAATTTCATATTACGAAAGGGGTTACAAGTAATTTGTACTACAGTACAGGCCTTGCACACATTAACATGACAAGCATTCTTAGGAATGTTTGAGAATTCTTTCACATTCTGATAAGAATTCTTGAGTCATGTGGAAGACTGTACATTTTTTTAAACAAGAATTCTTAAGAAACAAAAATGAGACTTCTTAGGCAGGAAAACCATGTTAATGTGCACATGGCTGGCCTATACAGATATATACATGACTTGATTTTTTAAGAATTCTTGCTTGGACATTTTTACAGTATATCTTTCAACCCAAGAATTCTTATCAGAATGTGAAAATTCTTGAAGATTCTTAAGAATTCTTGTCATGTTAATGTGCACAATGCCTGTACTTTATTACAGTCAAACTGTTGTAAAATCAGGCTTACAAAATCTGACTTAGGGGTCAGTGAAAAATTCAGAACATGAATGAAAATTCTTATCAAAATCAGTGTCTTCGCAGTACAGTGGAGGGTGCCCAGTACAGTGGAGGGCTATCATGAAGTAATGTGGGGGCTATCATGAAGTACAGTGGAGGGCTATCATCAGTACAGTGGGGGGTGCCCAGTACAGTGGGGGGCTATCATCAGTACAGTGGAGGGCTATCCAAAGTACAGTGGAGGGCTATTATGCTGTACAGTGGAGGGCTATCGTATTGCGTGTGGGGGGCTATCTTGAAGTACAGTGGAGGGTGCGGAGTACAGTGGGGGGCTATCATGCAGTACAGTGGAGGGTGCCCAGTACAGTGGGGGGCTATCATCAGTACTCCTTCTCATATGCACAAAGTATAAAGAAAGGGCAACAAACACAAACCCACTACTAGGCCTATTCTTCAATCAGATAACAGTTAAAGAGTAGCTTGATAAAAGCTATGAATGTAAAGTACTTAACTTCTCTAATACTCAGTTCGTGTAACGATTCATTTAAAACAGTTTCAATCTCTGCCATTTTGCTGGTTTAACTGGTTTGTCCTTCCAGTTGTTGCGATGTTGTTGGTGTTGTTAAAATGTCAATTCGCGCAAATAAATGTCGATTCACGCAGGTTATTTGGCAGAGGCCAGAGAGCAGAGAGGCCATTGTGCTGCGTGCTCTTTGCTCCTTCGGAGCTTCACGTTCTGCTCGTTTGCAAACAACAGCCTCTGCGACGGAGAGTGCTTTTGCTCCATGACCCCAAATCATGAAAATATTGTTGATAAATCTTAGCCATAACGTTGGTTGTTCTCTGTGGGCTCTGACGTCACGGATATTTGTTTTACCTCTCCCATGAACATTTTCCCCATTTTTCTTCCAAAGGGAATGTCTTTGGACAAAAATTAGTTGTTTTGTTATGAGTTAAATTATGTTTCAATAAATCCCCGCATAAAAGAACCAAACCTTTCATGCCAGGCTTCCTTAGTTCTTATACAGTCTCAAATAACTAACCATGTTATAGGAATGATAAATGCTCCAAAACACTGGATTAGAAAGCAGCAGACGAACCCAGACATTCCCATGGACTTAATCTTGCAATTGCCTGTCAAAGATTATTTCTTCCAAAATTGTTAAATTGGAGGCTATTCATTGTTAAATGGCAGGTTCTCTTGTGTAGGCTTTTAGTGTAGTTTACAGCTGCATCGTTATTTTACACGTTTTAACTTCGATCGATCGATGTTTTGTCGAGTTATTTGCACAAAAAAGTTGGACTCTTCTCCGAAAGTCTCTCACATGGGATCCCATAGGAAATATCATACAAGTAACTTTACGTATGAATAACAACAACTGTCCATTAGGCCTATTGAGTTTCTGATTGTTACTATTCAAGCTACAGATGCTAGGTTTATGATGCTAGGAAATTCCATCAAATACCAAAAAATGCTTTCCTTACGAATATCTAAGAAAGCCTACTCATAAAACTTGATATGAAAAAATTTCCGCGTTTTCCGCGTTTTCGAAAATCACCTATAGCCAAAACGAAAACGCAGATAAACTTTGCTTTACAAGATAGCAGGCTTTAAGTTGATTCTTTTCTTTAACATGGCGAAAGAACATCCTACAATCGGCATGCAGCGTCAACAAATGATCAATTTACTGCCCCGAATTCCAGTTAGGCCACTTAGGCCTATTGACTTGCACATTTGTATCATTATAGAGTACCTTTCAGATCTAAGATATCTATTTTGGTAGAAGAGTCATTCGTAAATATAGCTTAACGTAATACTAAACAATCTCTACGAAAACCTTCTTATAAAACTTATAGCCAAAACGAAAACGCGGAAAACGCGGAAATTTTGCTTTTTCCGCGTTTTGCGCGTTTTCGACCTGGCCGTGTAACATACATTAATACAGGAAGTATTTGTCTTGAGATGCTCTTTGTAAGACTGACAAACCTATGACATTAAACCTATTTGAATCACAAAGGAAAGTGTAACGCTCGGCCCATACCTCCGAACCACTTTTTGGAGCCAGAATCGGACTTTTGAGAGCTTATAACGTCGCTCACAGCAATTTCTCGAAGATTTCATCGAAATAATCGTGATCAGCGACCTCAAATTTATTAAAATAGAAGATAAACAAGTTCGTTTCATATGCACTTTAAGAATCCTGCTATACGGCCCAAAGCCAAGTTGCTCATAAAAAACGAGAGTAGTTTTTGTATCCTCCTCTTTTTAAATACTATTGAAACTTTACATTTGAAGTAAGCTGTGTAAAATTGATCTTCCTAATGTTAGCATAAACAATTGTTCTGTTATATGGAAAATTCCAGAGGGTCTCTTTCTATGTTCATTCTATATCCAATCATTTCAATTTACGGTGTAATCTGAATCCCGTTTTAAAAGATTGCCTTGAAATTTTCAAGATCTAAAGTTCTTTATATGTTAAGAAAGTCAATTTACAATACAAGTCTGAATAGTTTTATCTTTCTCACAAAAAGATAGTAAAATAAAAATTTCTAGCGTCTCAGATTGTCTTAAGGTTTGTTACTTCAAACCTTAAAACATTACATTGCTGTCCCAAGACCATTATACCCCGAACTGAAGAGATACATCGAGGATCTCCTGAATCATGGGTTCATCCAGAAATCTAAATCGCCGTATAGCAGCTGTTGTGTGATTGTCAGAAAGAAAGATGGCTCAATGAGACTTTGTATTGATTATAGGGAACTAAATGATAAAACAACAGCAGACCGCCACCCAATCCCCAGAATCCAGGACATTACATTACATTACATTACCCGTGCAGAAGCATTACATTGCTGTCCCAAGACCATTATACCCCNACGAAACTTCAAAATTATCTTTTATGCAACAATGAATGACAATATTTCGCCTTTATTTGCCTATCGTTTAGAGAATTTTTTTAATAATGTCAAATATAAGCATTGTAAAAAGTATCTTAAACTCGGTTTCATCTTCTTGTGTTTCCTGCTTGTCTAAAAAACAACATTTTTATTACATATTTGAGATTAACCACAATTTCGAGAAAAAAATTTTCACAGGAAATTTTCTTCTGAAACTTTGCGGTCACAGGAAGTCTATGAAAAAATAACACCCTGAGAAGTCGTAGCTCCTCCCCAGCAGCCATTCGAATAGAGTACACACATTATCGATAACCATGTTGACATTTTAGTGATAACAGAGACATGGCTCTCTTTCAAGGATGACGTTCTGATAAACAGACTCACACCTGACGGCTACAAGTTTAAACAGCAGACTCGTCAAAGCAGGAAAGGGGGTGGAGTGGCCATTATTAGCAGAGAAAGTATAGAAATAGCTGTGAAACATCAGGAAATAACAGAATCTATGGAATATATCGACGCCTATGTTACATGTGAGAATAAATCATTTGAACTCATATGCATATATCGCCCAGGAAAAAATCCTAGAAATGGGAAACCAGTTGCCACTTCTGCCTTCTTCGATGATTTTACTAGTATTTTAGATCGCCATGATGTTGCACCTTATAATCTGGTAGTTGTTGGTGATTTCAACTTTCACGTGAATAATGAGAATGATGTTGATGCATCCCACTTTATGGATATATTGACTGCTTATGATCTCACACAATGTGTTGATGAAAGGACCCATGAGAGTGGGCATACACTTGATTTGATTATAACTAGATCATCGTCAAAATTCGTTACCAATATTATGGTGGAACAAAAGTTTTCGGATCATTTCTCAGTCAACTGCCAATTACCAATCAGAAGACCACCTGATGTAAAGAAGAAAGTTAAATTTAGAAAGTTAAACAAGATTGACTTTGATAAGCTTGATTCAGAGCTGTGTGAACAATTCGAAGCTTTAGACCAGTCATGTGACATAAACGGCCTTGCCACTTTATACAACACAATTTCAAGAAATCTTATTGACAAACACGCACCTGAGCAGGAAAAATTCATTACCTTACGTAACAAACATCAAGGATATACTAATGAGATCAGAGAAGAAAAGAGAAAAAGAAGACGGCTAGAAAGGCGATGGAGAAGAACCAAGCAACCAGTTGACAGAGAAAATTTTGTGAAACAGAAGGAAAAGTTCAGGAAAATGTTAGACAGTGGCGGATTTAGGGGGGGGCAAGTGGGGGCAACTGCCCCCCCTTCACGAGGAAAACTCAGCTTGGCGCCCCCTTTTTGGCGAGAAGTGCGCCCCTCATCGTGACCCTAATGCAGTCTTTTATGAATGTTTCGAACAAATCAAGGCGTTATTTAGTAGAAAAACCAAAGAAGTTTCTTAACCAAGAGTCCAAAAATTTTCGCGCGCCTTCGGCGCGCTTTCTTTCTATTCTATTTTTGGCGCCCTCTCTGCATGTTGCCCCCCTTCAACTTTGGGCTAGATCCGCCCCTGACCAGATGGCCAAATTTGCAAAATGAGTATTGTACCAATTTCTGGGTAGAAGCTACTTTGAATCTGTTTCAACATAGTTCATAGCTTTTCAGTATTGTGTGTATATTTTGAAATATTTTCTTTGAGTCCCTTTGATTGAAGGGGCATCTAGGCAGAGCTCAGCAAATGCTCAGCCTTCCTTCAGACAAACCTTCCTCATTTTTGAATGGAAAATGGGTGTGTTTAGGGCATGGCATAAGTACTTCCTTCGTTTTAAGAGACTTACTCACAGTCGGTGACGGTGATGTTTTTCCTGACTCGGCAGAGAATTCTTTTACTGTGAATTTTGGTGTTGTGATGCTATTTAGGTCTGTCCTTTATGTTTTTTGAATGAAGCCAAACATGAAAAAATATGAAAAAAATCTTTAGGTTGACCATCACCTAAAAACCAAATTTTGATTTCTTAAATTACGTTAACCAATGTCAATGATTTTTGTGTGCCACACCTTAACAAATCTATTTATAATTTTAAAGAAACTTTATATTTAAGGAGTCATCTTGCCAAAGCATCAGTGGCTTGTTTTGCAGGATTTTTGTGCTAACTTTGCTTTGAAGGGCTGCAAATAAATCAATAATTTTGCCCCAACTCAGGCCCCCATATCCAGCAGGTGCATGTGTACGAAGAACTTCTATTAAAAAATACGATTTCTAGCCGTGAGTGATTGGCTGGGTCTTTATTCTCTTTAAGAACCAAAAAAAGAAGAGAATTAGAAAGATCGTTGCGGCCAACAAAACATTGTTTTTATAAATGTAAAAAATAGGCCTATTTTTAGTATAGTCACTTCGTTTCGAATAAAGCGTAAGTTAGTTAATCGTCTGAACCAGAAAGTACATACCACTGTCAGGGCAACTTCAGAACACTGATTAAGATCTCCAGCTGACTTATTTGCCTCCAAGAGACTTCCCTGAATGGTTGAACTTGTGGAAACGGCTTTGTGCTGGTGAAAAGAACCGAGAGGACATGCGCACGTGGGCAATACAACTCACGACATTACTTCCTTCTTTTCCGGAAAACATGCACAAAATGGCGGGAAATAAACGACCTCGATTTGAGATGGAGGTAATTGCCGCTATGCTGCTGCGCAGCTATTGGTGTGCAACGTCTGGGAACTGGGATGAAAAATGGAAAAGATTAGACTTGAATATTACGGTCTTTCTATAAATAGATTACTGTCTAAACACAAATATAACAAATAATAATAATAGAAACCAATTCTCCATTTCGGAGCAGTTACAATGGAACACATAGCCAAACGAAATTTTACCTAAAAATAAAACTGTTTGATTTGAGCAGGAAAGGTCACACCACGCTATAAATATTAGCCAATCAAATTTGCTGTTTTGCTGTTCAAATCGAGCATTTCCTTGTGTTTGGATGGTGATTTTTTAGAAGCAGCATGTTTTGTACAGGTATATGTACCTCAAAAAAACATGGTACCTCAAAACATACATGGACACTTGTTGCTCCATAATTTTTTCAAAATATCATCAAGTCTAAAACTGATTGTTATTTCTTATTCACAAGGTTTATATCTTTCTGGAAAAGTGTTAACAATTGCATTGTTTTCATGTTTTGTTGCAACCAGGGGTGGGGGTTGCTGATTTCTGGTATGCATTAAAAACACAGTTTTACACAGAACAGCTCCTAAAAACCTGTGAACATGGATTTAAGTTAGCAATTCTAGTACTTTATGACAGGTAAATGTCTCGCCCTTGTCACTTTAAGCAGAAAATCTCCACAGAACTCTACAATTCATAGTAATTCCGTGGTAAACAGGTACTAACAAGGCAGCTGGCTTTGTATGTTTTGAGGTACATAAAACAGAGCACTTGTCTGTCCATGTTACTGCTAGACCCTGGCTGTTAAAA
>REGM01000001.1:2055634-2072892 GCA_004194415.1 Aurelia aurita | reverse complement strand
TAGTCTAAGCCAGTCTAGGCAAGGGTATAATTTCTGGCAATTTTCGTCCAGGAAAGGCAAAATTTTCTTAATTTGTGTCTAGAAACCCCAAATTTTGGCGATTTTGGTCGAAATTCAACCTTTACAGTGGCTCTACCATGGTAAAGCAACAGTCGCAGCCACGGTAGCGCCGCCGTAGAAAGTTTTTCCATTAAAACTGAAAACATCGCAGCACTGTCTCAGCACTGGTACAGCAGTGGCTCAGCACTGTCCACGCAACTTATGACTATATGGAAACCAGGCTTAACAGTCTTTATGAAGCAATGAAAAGATCGCCCTATTTTGTGCATGCATTAGTTGGATCACTGCTTATGCCTGTTTTCAACTGTCATCCCTCGGCGATAAAATACAACAAAAATGACGTAAGCAAACATTTAATTAACAAAAAATGATAGACACGAAAGGAACAACCTCGTCCCCAGGGCCTTTTGTCATATTGGGAAGAAAAAGTTGGAAACGTTGGAGAGGTTGGAAAAGGAAAAGCTCATTTTACTTTCTGAATTGGCTAAAGTTTTTCAGCGTAACATTTTTGAGTCTCTGTTGACCGAAGCGCTGTCAAGGAACACAGGAAAACAAGGGACTGAGATAATAAGTTTACAGGCGACCCTTAGCCTGCGTGCAGACTTTTTGTCACTGGGGAGGAGGGGAAAGATGACCAACAAAGTCTGCACGCAGGCTAGCGGCCCTCGGCAAAAAGCGGTGAGGAAAAACTTGAGTCATCTGTTTGTCCGTCTTTGATTTTCAGTTCGGAAATGCTAATTTCTAGACGTGATTGTGTTAAAGAGTTATGTTCTATCCCAGCAACATTGTTAAAAGATTATGGGACAAGCAGAATCAATAAATTTGGAAACTGTTTTGAAATGAAACGAATGTTTTTAGAATCTAGCAACAAGAGTTTCACACTAGCAAAGAGTTCCGCTAACTTGAAAAACTGACAGACAGGCGTCAAAAACCTAATCTCGGTCTCGTTTGTCTAGCCGAACATAGCAAAATTCTTGACCAGTTGAGCTGATTAGGCCATTAGTTAGTAATTTGTAATTGGTTGATCATGATGTATATAGGATTACAGCGATTTCTATGCCTCTTCGCGAAACTTACAACTTCGTCTACCGAAAATGAAAAGTGATTAAGAATGACCTAAGGCTGATTATGTAGCATGTTTGTTTTCTCTTGTAGAATGCACCAATTTACTCTTAAACTGTAAGTGATTAGGTGATCTGAGCCATATGATGATGTCAGCTGTGAAGAGGTAAACATGGTCTCCGACAACTAAGAAGTGTATTTTAAATCCTGGCATTTTAGTTTGACTATCACAGAAATTTTTGTTTAAGTGTAACATATCTAAATTCTAATGTAACAGATTCTCTCGAACTGTAAGAATGCGCAAATTAACTCTTATACTATATGTGAATGGATGATTTGATGATATGAGCTGGGGAGGAGTAAACATGGTGGTCTACAACAACTAAGAAGTGTCGCATAATTACTGTAACAGATTCTTTCAATTTCTCTTGTTTGTTTTCTTTGGTATCGTACGGGAAGACTTGGTTTGGTTTTCCAAGCAAGTCAACAAAGTTAGTTAGAGTTGAAAGGAAAGACGTCCCTATCACATCATATCTCATCACAACCTCGTCCCCAGGGCCTTTTGTTGACAAAAGGCCCTGGGGACGAGGTTGATCTCATCATTCATCCCCAACTTTTGATTGTCTTACCTGTCAGAAGATGGCTTAACGGTAGCTACTTAACTAAATAGCCTTCGTTGAACAGATTATACGAAATATAAATTGCCAATATATATACCTCTGTTCGAGCATTTGAACAGAATGGCGCAAAAGCATGATGATCTTATCTCTTGTCACCTACAAACAGCTTTTAAGATGTGGGCAGGGCCGTAGGAAGCATCTCAAACTTGGAGGGGCACGACACTTCAAGGGCACTTTTTTCCTTAAGCTAGAGGGGCATTTCCTCAAACAAAAAGGGCAATTTCTCGCTTATTGCAAACCGGTTCCTACGTCTCTGGATGTGGGATTTTCTTTGACTGTTTTCTTTTTGTCGTTCTGTTTTAATTTTTAAAATCAGGTGGTCAAATCCTGATGCGACTTTTTGTGAAAACGAAAACTCGTCCAACTTGGCCCAATGCATTTAGCTTCAGCAAAAATCGTCTATCTAGCAAATAATGCAAACTTCTATACAATTAAAAGATCATTGCATGTAACGTAATGAATAACAAGAAATAAGTTGATATATATAGTCATCAAAGATGGGAATTTCGGGAGGAAAATACGGCTTTCAAAACTAAACCACAGTGCAAAATTTATTTTATAACATGGCCGGTGCAAAACGCAACAGGGCAACTACTTTTTTTGAGCTTATGCAGAACGGGGTCAACACTTTTTATTGGGCAAATAAGTACGGCGCAGTCACTTTTTTATGAGCTCAAGGTGCAGTTTGAAACATAAAATTGTTCAGTTTGAATACAAAATTGCAAATCATGCAAGATGAGAAATGATTGAAGAGATGTGTATAAAATGATGTAGAATGTCCATGTCAATTGTCTGCAAGAACGGTCCATCAGGCACATCTTGTCTTCTTCAAAGTCAATATTTTGTTGACATAGACTTGTAAGAACAAAAATGGATTTTGTAATGGTCATTAGCAAATTCCTCTGTCGTACTATAGTACTATATAACATCTAATGCTCGCGAATACGGGGTAGATACATTTTTTAAGGAAAAGGTGACGGGGCAGTTGCTTTTTTTGCAGTAATTTTATACGGGGTAAGCAGATTTTTTTGCAAGAATTTTTATTCTCCACCGGCCATGTAATATAATAAATTTTGCACTGTCCCTAAACCACAGTTCAGTGAAATTCTTTTGGAACTAGTTTGGAAGGTCTTGGTACTCGAAGAGGAGCAATGGTGTGCTAGATATTTCCTACTTTGAGGCGTAAATCAAACGCGTTGTTGTTTAATGAGCATCAATAGACGATTCCGGAAAAGATGGCGTCGAGGGGCATTTGACCAAGATGCATTGCGTTTGATGATCAAATTTATATAGTATCACCGTTGTTGATTCCATTATAGAACGAAATGCATCTTGGTCAAATGCCCCCCGACGCCATCTTTTTCAGGAATCGTCTATTGTTAGTAGGTTAGCTTTTAATGGCTTTAGCAAAGCAAATAAGATATAAGTAAAATAGACCACTTTCAAAAAAGTCGAAGATATGCTGACAAGAAGTAAAGAAAAGTAGAAAATGAATATACTAATAAGTAGACTAGTAAATGAATAAAAAAATACGAAAAGAGGGGGCAGCAGGGGGCATCCCCCCCGATCCTTTGCGTTATATTACAGAATCAGAATGGAATTAAACTTGGCTCCACTTAATAACGTGATGAATTCTGGGAAATGCCACCTGAGGCTATCTTTTCCGTGATTCTCTAAAGATGTCTATACTTAGATATGGTTTCCTTGGCAGCTATGTTCCGCATTTTTCTAGAAATAGTCATTTGCATAAATGGTCAAAGTTTCTCGCTAAACTCAATCTAATTTAGCAATCTCGTGAAATATAAACTTTGAATTGTGCTAAAATCGAAAATCATATGAAATAACTGCAAACACAGTTTGTTTCTTCTTATCAAAACTTTGTTTACATTTGATGCTTTCTACTTAAAAGATTCATTCTAAATCTTCATTTTTACAAGATTATAACTAACAATGCATGTTTGTGATTGCAGTGGAGTCTTCTTGTTTTCAAAAGTAACATCTTATTCTCTTGAGATAGCCTCTTTTAGATAAAATTCGTGCTAGCCAACACCTTGAAATGCTGGCTCCAATGGGATTTGAAGATGAAGCCACTGAACACTCGGCCGCTATCTAATGTGGTTCACTGGCTTATCTGTTACCATAGAGTGAAATTTCTCTGAACTGCCGAAACGGAAGTGGAACAACGACTATCAAGTCTGAGCACATGGCTCATGGTTCGATCATACAAGAAAGCTCTTCCGGCCTCTACAGATTTGTTTTCGAGTTTTAGCAATGACAATCATAATAATCAAATATTGTCAGCAGATGTGTAAATTGTAACAACGATTTGGACGATTTGCGAATAATTTGCAAGACATCGAAACATACACTAATCCAAACGTAATTAATTGACATTTAATTATATCTTTCACTCTAGAAATAGGTATAAAAATGTTACATCTTAGCCGAAGGTATGAGTAAGCTGCAACAACAACAACCTTCACTGTAACTGCCTGAACTTTGAACGAAAACTTACGACAACAGTCCTTTACTCCTTTGCTTCGCTATACAACTACAACAACAACCACCCACCAACGCACCGCGCACTCAATAAGGAATGATACACAAACTGTTCAAAAACCAGAAAAACAAGTTGTCTGCCTTATATAGGAAAGCAATGCTAAGAATGTGAAGAAAACTTCTTCCAAGCACCAGTTGGGCACACACAATAACGTCTTGCAATCTTGAGACAAACATTTTTAAATTCTTTCAATTTTAAACTAGATTTACATTGATAATACCCCCTTTCGCCATTTTGTTTGAAAATCAAAGTAAAAGTGCACGCTAATGCAAGATATTTTTCTTCAACACGGCCCTTAGACTGTTTCACAAAATGCTGGAGAATAACCTCGAGCTTGCTTACAGCAGCTTTTATCCAAACATGTCATCGAAAATTATCACCCCCTCGATAAGCTATGATTTTTCTTGATAATTTCGCCAGTTTTCCTCAATTTAAGAACTAAGAAAGGTTAATCTTCTTCAAAATATTGCAAAAATATTTTTCATTGAAGGAAAACATGCTGGTACAATTTTGAGAATAATAAGGATATCAAGAAATAGTCAAGATAGAAATACTGAAATTTACATGAAATTCTATTCAAGCTAATTGCTCGAAAGAAAAGTTGTTATTTGCAAAATAATATCTAAATTGTTGACGTCTATGCTTGGTAGTCGCCAATTTGTGAGGTTGTGGTTGCAGTAACAACGAAGCGTCCTGTAGTAAAATTAAATTGGTAGTCCTAATAAAAAGGCTATATCGTTACTACGCATATCAGTAGACAAATAACCCAACACATCTGTTGACAGTTATGTAGTCTGACTAATCCAAAATAAAGAAATTAATGAAACCCAAATAAGATCAACCCAGTTTGTTGGTTTTGTAATTGAGTGGAAATTCTACTTATCATTATTCTTAAAAACCAAAACTTGCATTGATCGGCCTAAAAGGAAACGTCTTTATGCAATTTTCAGGAGTTAAAGAAGAATGCTAGAATTGGTGTATTGAAAATAACAGACAAAGCATAAATTTGAATTAACTGAACTGCACCCTAAACATTGAACGCTATTATACAATGTTGGCATAGAAACCAAAATGGCGTCGTCGTTTAATTGCAAAGAATTCTGTACCAAAAACAAAGTTGTTGTGCACTTTTCGGTAGTTTTGAAGTCTTTCCTTTGGGAGTTCGTCGAGACTTATGTGGCTTCGTTCATTCAAAAATTTAGCATTCAATTAAACTGTAACCAAATTAATTTGTTTGCAGTGTATAATTAAGTGGAAATCCTAATAAATTCCAAGTAGAAATATGTTACAGTAATAAATTTACCGAACTCGAAAAGAAAGAGGTTATTTATTAGATCTAATTGTCTGTAGTTGTCTTCCGTATCTAAACAAATTGATAACGTTGCCCAAGGGACTAAATTCATCAACGAATTTGAGGTTTTAGTTATGAAATTTTTCATTAACAACAACGTTTTCATTAAATTTCAAATCTTAAAAGCTTCTGATAAGTAAAAGCTATTTTTGGTTTTGTTGCAACCTTCAGGTATGAAAATTCACCGTATGGTTAGCATGATGCCAAAAATTATTTCCAATTCATTTTGCTATGCCTGAAAGCTTAAAAGGGTTTTGATTGGCTACTTCTAAAAAACTGCACCATTTTCATCTCATTCTGTGTAAGATTTTTATCTTTTCCAGCGATATATCTGACAAGTATCAGTAGAAATTGTTCCAAAGTTTAACGCAATTTAACCAAGTTTCAAGCCACCATTCCAAGACTCTTAGTGATTCAAATTCATTTGTCACCAATATATAATCTCGAAACAAGTGCGTATTTCTGATACTTTATGAAATGGAAGAAATAAAACACTATAAGGGACTATAAAACACTACGAATCTCTGCCATCATGAATTTACTTTATACCATACCCCAGACAACCTGTGCATGTTTTTGCAAAGACCTTCCTTGGCGATGAACAAAAAACTTTAAAGGGTTCTTTTGAAAATTACTTTTATATCAACAACCATTGAAGGTTTTTTTAAGATCCTTTTGGTCATGTTGAACAAGAACAAACCTTAAAAAGTTTTTCAAGAGTCTAAAAAATCTTAGGGTTATTGAAAAACCCCACCAAAAGACCCCTTCTCCCAAAAAACCTTTGTGGGTTTTTTGAGAAAACCTAGGAGCATAAACAACCCCAAGGTTTTTTCAAACACCCTATGTAGCACACTTCTTTGTTTTAGTGTAGAAAACAAAGTGTTTAAAGAACGCCGGTCAACCAGCATCCTTTGCGGTCACGCTTTGCAGAGAATGTTGTCATATTAAAATGGCCGCCGCAGTCGAAAGGCAACAAGCGAAGCGCGCAAAGGATGCTGGTTGATTGGCGTTCTTTAATGAGTTTTTTTTCTAGTCTTTCTCAAATTTTATGTCACGTGAGGTTTGCGATAACGCAAAATTACTCATGCAAAATTCTTCAATTTTGTTTATTCGCTAGCATTTTCACATGACGTCTAATTTTTAACTTTGGTAGCCTCTCATTGATCTGAAGATTGCTCTGAAAAGCGAAAACATCATGAAACATACTGCAAGATGTCTTTCGTCCGACACTCATCAGAGTAAATAAGAACCTGCTAATAAGAAACTTACTCCAAGAAACTGCAGGCTGATTTTTTTCCAGATTTCCTGAAAATGGTAAAAAATATTCAGCAAAATGCTTGACAATGTTGAAAAAAACCCAAAATTCATTTCTAATAAAGCAGTTTCTAGATATACCATTTCATTGGTAAATTTTCAACCAATTTAACCTTTCAACCTTTCATCGCAAATAATGGCTGGCATTTATATTTAGGCAGACTTGTTGTTGTTCTTTCTTATCATACACAATGTCGACTTGAATAAGATACAAAAGTTCAGCTCTAACTGAGAAGTAAAAACTTGGTATTTTGAAAGAGAGATCGATGCTCAAGCCGACCAGTAACATCTCAATGTCAAAAAACTAGATTGCTCTCCCAACTAAGCGATGAATTCAACCTTTCTTCTGCTAGATATGATCGGGGATATGATTTCAGGAAGTTGGGTGTGATGTATCTCGTAAGATCACCAGGTAAGTCTATGCAGCTTCAACATTGAAAGCTATGAACTTTACTTCCAAAGCTGTCTCCGCTCAAGCATTGTAACGGCACTTCTATCTTTGATGAGGCTATTAATCTTTGTGGGTACATTTTTGGGCTCCATTTTCTGAATGGAAAGGAAGCACTTAGTCTGTATACAGTAGCTAATCATGTATCAACTAATACAATCTTGCAGTTTTTATCCTATTAGAGTGTGGCAGCAATTTTGGTTTGGGTATACATAATAGCTGGAACCTAATATCTTAAAATTTGATTTTAGTTTGTTAAGATTAGGAAGTGCTTGCATGCTGGAGAATATTTTTCGGAATTTGTTGTTTTGCAACAGTAGTATGAATGGAGCAAGAGAGACAGCTATTTAGCGCCAAATTCATTGTTTGTCATGCACGCGTATTTGCAGTAGCCAATACAAAGTTAAGTCTCTCGTATTGTTCAGAATTAAAACTCAAATCTTCAGTGCCATATGGGACTTGCTTAAGTAAGAATTTGAAATAAGACTTTTAGCAGATGCAGTAGCAAGCTAAAGATTTTGAAAATCTGATGCAGCCTCTTGACTATACATCAGATCTTTAAACGACAAAATATGATAGCATTTCTTCCAAATTCGTAGTTTCAAAATTAGTTCTTCTCCCCTAGCACATGGGGTATGGTCAGATACGCACAACAAATGCTAACTCCAATTCATTTGTCGATATTAACTTCTTACAGACTATTCCGAGTTTGCACCAACTGAGATTTTTTCTCAATATAAAATGTTTTACATCTTTTTGACACATACTTGTAGGACTGCGACCATATCTCAATATAGTCCCTACAGCAAGCGCAAGCAGAAATTTTGGGGGGTAACGAAGGATGCTCACCAAAGATTAATTTTTTGTCTAAAACTTCCATAAACTTTTCCCAGTTTGTACCCATTGAGTAAAATGTTCTCTATCAAGGTTGTTATCTCGACTTAAATCATTTTACCCCTTTATCATTCGTCATTCGTCTTAGTAGGATTTCAACTGTATTTTAACATAGTTCCTGCAGCGAGCTTAAGCGGACACTTGGGGTAAGGCTGAATGTTCACCACAGTTCCTAACCCCTTTTCATTTGTCTTTAATAGTTTTTTAGACTTTTCCCAGTTTGTACCCATTGAATAAAATTTTCCTCTGTCTCAGTGTTTCCTCCCACCTGTTGAGCGACAAGATTTCTCAATGACAGTAAGATAAGATGAGCCATTTTAACTGGATCAAAGCATGTTCTTTTAATAAATTCACAGAGATGGATAAGAGACTTTAGTGTTTTTCGCACAGCCATAATGAATGGGGCCCAATGATTTCCACAATATCCAAATCTGATTCAGTTTCACTGTCTATAAATTCCTTGTTATTGCCTTTAGCAGACTAGAGAATCACATTATCCGAAAATTATAATACAAAATCCAGCCGATCAATCTAAATGATACAATTACAATTTCTGTAATTCAGTTTTCGCATGTCTGGATTTATTGCAGAGAGATGAATAGCAAATCTGATCAATGTCTTATTTTTAATTCTATTTGAATCTTTCAGAGGTTTCACAAGGAATTGTCAAGATTGGTCATCCTTATTATGACAATTTCGATGCTTTGACATATGTGGCTGTTAATTTAGAATGAGAAATTGTTTTTGGGATTCGTTTGAGCCTATTTCAGTAATGCTCAATCAAAGATCGAAATCTTTGTGTGATGAATAAACCCTGAAGATTAACTTTCAAAAGTATCAATTGGTTGATCAGAGAGCAAAGTGACCCAAATCCACGTTGATATGTTTCTATCATTGTACACCGTAACATGAACTATGTATCAGTGACAATGCCATTGGCAACGGTGGTTGTTGTTGTTGCTCCCATATATTTGGGAAATAAGCTTTTGCTTTAGAAATTTCAGTAGCAAACAATAACTTTGCCTGCGTGCAGACTCGACTGGTTTCCACAAAAATTGAAATTGAATTGCATGGAAATTGAAGAAAAACAGTCGAGTCTGCACGCAGGCTAACAATAACTCAGCCCTCCCCACAATATTCAGCAAATGTTCCCTACTGATGCTTTTATCGACTGGGAAGGAGCTTTACTGACGTGGGAGCGTGTCACATTTACGCTGTTTAAAGGTGCACACAGGTGCACACACGAATGGGTCGCATGCAAAATGCAAATTTAAATATGTGTGGGAATTTATTTAAACCATAGTCTATGTCTAAANTTGGTCATCCTTATTATGACAATTTCGATGCTTTGACATATGTGGCTGTTAATTTAGAATGAGAAATTGTTTTTGGGATTCGTTTGAGCCTATTTCAGTAATGCTCAATCAAAGATCGAAATCTTTGTGTGATGAATAAACCCTGAAGATTAACTTTCAAAAGTATCAATTGGTTGATCAGAGAGCAAAGTGACCCAAATCCACGTTGATATGTTTCTATCATTGTACACCGTAACATGAACTATGTATCAGTGACAATACCATTGGCAACGGTGGTTGTTGTTGTTGCTCCCATATATTTGGGAAATAAGCTTTTGCTTTAGAAATTTCAGTAGCAAACAATAACTTAGCCTGCGTGCAGACTCGACTGGTTTCCACAAAAATTGAAATTGAGTTGCATGGAAATTGAAGAAAAACAGTCGAGTCTGCACGCAGGCCAACAATAACTCAGCCCTCCCCACAATATTCAGCAAATGTGCCCTACTGATGCCCCGGGGGGGGTACATAACATGTTGATGGTACGGGTATGTGCCGCCCATATGGGTGGGTTTTTGGGCCCAAAATTCTCTAAACAAGGGTCATTTTTCGGCAGATTTTCCATAAACATGGGTCGGTTTGGCTGAAATCGCCAAAAAATGGCTAAAAATGGGTGGTTTTCCACCAAAATTCATCATAAAAGTGGGTGGCTTTCTGAAAACCGGGCGGCAGAACCCCGTCCATCCACAAGTCATGTACCCCCCCGGGACTGATGCTTTTATCGACTGGGAAGGAGCTTTACTGACGTGGGAGCGTGTCACATTTACGCTGTTTAAAGGTGCACACACGAATGGGTCGCATGCAAAATGCGAATTTAAATATGTGTGGAAATTCATTTAAACCATAGTCTATGTCTAAATAACTTTTCTTCATTTCAGACATAGTTCGCAGAACGAACTGTCCGATTATAAAGGAAGAAATGAGACTCGCACTGAGAACTGAGATTATAAAGGAAGAAATGAGACTCGCACTCGTAAAATTTTGACAGGGATGCTCGTGGCATTTTTTTTAGTCCTTTAAGAAGATGAAATTACTTTTGGAAGTTCTAAAATTAATTATATTCTACCTCTCGGGACAGACTAGATTTCGGAAATCTGTCAAATTATGAGCTACGGTATGACTTTTCGATTAAGTTGTACATCATTTATTCTCATCTCATCGGGTGTATTGGTGGCTGATTTTAACTTGTTATAAAATTGGGCAGAGTGTGCCTGGAAATGCTTGGCATTAAATTTCTCTTCATATTGCTGAATTACACTTTTCTGCTAATTGTTGCATGCATAAATAAATCCTCTTAAAAGAGCTTTGTTATATTTTTATGATGGAAGGTCATTCCCAAGACGAGATTTAAAGTCTGTACGACCTGAAGATCCTATTCCTTCTAACAGAATTATGGATTAGTAAAAATTGTTCACCACAATTACTTCAAGGTATTTTGCAGCAAGAGAACATGTGAACAAATTTATGCTAGAACTGAAATGCATCTTCCGTGGTAAATTTATACAGAGTTTATTAAAGAACAAGTTGCTGTTTTCTTAAACCGTTGTTATCGGACAATGTTATTAAATTACAGTAGGGTCCATAAGGCTTGGCACTTGGAAAAGTTCCACTGATTAGATCCAAAGTTTCTCACAAGACAGCATGATATGGAGCGAAACAATAGACTTTTTAGCTATTCTACAAAAGAGTCTGGATCGAGCGATATTCTTATACATTTTGCGGAATCTGACAAATTCCGAATCAGCACAAACAATTATTTGAATTATTTGTGTCATTGCAGAAATTAAAGAAGAGAAAAAAAAAATTGTGACAACAACAAAAACAGAAACTTTCCCCAACTAAGTAAATCAAATTCAACTACTAAATAAAATAAAATTCTATTATTTTCCAGGAAAAATCAATGAAACATTATTAACATCCAAATCTTTTGGATGGAAAGGTTTTGGACAAAACCTTTCAGGCAAAAAAGTTGCAGACACTTTTTGAAAAATCGGAAAACATTTGTATATACTGTAACAGCTTATTGATTAGATCTTTTGCTTGAAATGGGTTTAAATACTTGTGCAGAATTAACCATATTTTAACCAAAGATCGGTAGTGAATGTTTCAGTTAGAAGTATCATGAGCAAGAAATTTAGCCAAACAATTTTTTGGATGCTTTTAAAGCCAATTTGGAACAATTGTTTCAGACAAAATTTTGTCCGAAACTTTTACTGCCCGAAACTGTTGGATTTTAATTCACACATGAGATCTTTGGGATGTGAGAGATGGACCATTTACAGGAACACAGGAAAGTGGGCAAAGGGGGCAAGTGCCCCTCCTGCCTTTTTCTTACAGGGGGGGCAAGAATGCCTTTTAATAACACATTATTTTTCTTTAACAATGTTAAATATGATAACAAAAATAATGAATTTAACCCTAAAGCCAAATTATCATTAAAATTTACATTTTTCATACCAATTATTGTAAAAGAACATCATTTATATTAGTTAAAATATTCTTAATAGCATTTTAAGCAAATCTATAGGGTGTCGTGGCTGCAAAAATTTTCACGGTGGAATACCTCCGGACCTCCAAATTTTTGGCTCACCTTCGGTCTCAACTACCCTTGCGTTCCTGTTTGCCCCCTTGCCCTACTGTACCAACACTCCGGCATCCCTGATCATTTAGAATATTTGTTTGAAAATTATTCTATCCACTTGTCTGGTCCCATAACCTGTTAAGCAAAACCCAACTTTTTCAGTACAACTCCAAACCAGTGTGGAATCCATGTACCTAATGGCAGTCATCTCCAGTTTTGATTTTTTAGTGGTCTCCAAGTTTTTGGAGAAAAATCATATAAGACTATCTGTCCTCTTCTGTCCTCCATTGCCCAACATATAAATAACATTGTTTTCTATCAATACAGCAAACACTATTACATTTTTGGAAAGTTAAGAGATATTTATATGTATTTTTTCATAGCAATTACAAGATGATAAAGATTTTCTAAGCTTTAGTTGAGCATANTACCAACACTCCGGCATCCCTGATCATTTAGAATATTTGTTTGAAAATTATTCTATCCACTTGTCTGGTCCCATAACCTGTTAAGCAAAACCCAACTTTTTCAGTACAACTCCAAACCAGTGTGGAATCCATGTACCTAATGGCAGTCATCTCCAGTTTTGATTTTTTAGTGGTCTCCAAGTTTTTGGAGAAAAATCATATAAGACTATCTGTCCTCTTCTGTCCTCCATTGCCCAACATATAAATAACATTGTTTTCTATCAATACAGCAAACACTATTACATTTTTGGAAAGTTAAGAGATATTTATATGTATTTTTTCATAGCAATTACAAGATGATAAAGATTTTCTAAGCTTTAGTTCAGCATAAAGACCATTATGTTCTTTATCCAGTAATAAATGGGATTGACTGTCTTTAACTCGACATGGTTTCCACCTGGGGTCTTATGTTAAATTAACTGCAACTAAGCTAATATACCTCCTACCCAATTTAAATCATTGCCAGCAATTTTTTCAATTGAAGTCTGCAATTAACTACTGAATGAATCTGTAGCTGGCTTAGCAGTTAGATGCTTCTGCAGCTCAAGTTCTTTTCTCTTTCGTTCGTCTACTTGTCGCTCCTGCTTCTCCTTGTTTGCTTTCAATTTCCCCACTCGTCTATTCATTTTTGTCACTTTATCATTGATATATTGAATATCTTTCTTTGCATTGCACAGTTTTGCATGATATAGTCTCAATTCACTGACAAAGGCAGTGATGTCGTCAGTTAGTTTATATTCATTCAGATTCGTGATTTCTTGCTGGATTGATTCTCTCAGGACATCTTGATTGTGAACCAGTTCGTTCACTCTTGTTTTAGCTTTGTCCAAGTCTGCCAGATAATTTTTTCGCACGCCTGATGCAAGGTTCTTTACTGCTTCTATTTCTTCCGTAGATCTTTCGACTGTGATTTCTTTTGCAGCACCTAAGTCGTCTCTTCCTCGCACTTCTTTCTGGGCTGGGTCTAGTAGGCCATCAATACTGTTAGGCTGGGAAGTGACTTCTGCCATCCTAAAACTCCCTTTATTTTCACTCAATTTTGCAAGTTATTTCAGTGAAAATCATTACTATTAGAAGGTAATACTTTGAGGTGGGTGGATTCCTCTTTGCTGTCAAAAGTCTGCATGAACCAGATAAACACCACCAACAAAACTGAACTCCTCTTCTGCTTTGACGTCAGCGCTCCACTTCCTTTTTGCTTGAATTTCTCTTTTCTTGTCCCCATATTGAGAATGCCTCTTATTGGTGTTCAAGGTTCCACGTTCCGGTTCTGGTAAGTGATTCCGGTCCGGGCTCTATTGAGATCCCTTACTGATCTTCACCCGGTTCTTGTAATCAATTATTTTGATTGCAGTAAAGTACAGAAGGTCGATCCTTTTGGCAGATCTTCATGCTTTGGATTTCTTTTATTTTTTAGAAAAGATAAGATAAACTGGCGCCATGAAAATGCAAAAATACGCGAAAATATATAGTCGTCAATTTAGAAAGTTTCATTGTAATTGTTCCGTTTTGCTGTCATCAAGGTAGGTAAAGCTGAAAAGATACATTCTCTTTTAGAGTGAAATCAAGAAGAAATATACCCTGATACCCTGATCAGTGGCACGTACCCGTTCCCAATATAATGTATGTTTTGATAAAAGATATGTTTGAAAACCTTGATTGCTACATTTCAAAGAATTCTAGAGTACACGTTCTCTATTCTTAGAAACAATTAACAAATAAGAATTTACATGAAATTATCTATGTATNTCGATCCTTTTGGCAGATCTTCATGCTTTGGATTTCTTTTATTTTTTAGAAAAGATAAGATAAACTGGCGCCATGAAAATGCAAAAATACGCGAAAATATATAGTCGTCAATTTAGAAAGTTTCATTGTAATTGTTCCGTTTTGCTGTCATCAAGGTAGGTAAAGCTGAAAAGATACATTCTCTTTTAGAGTGAAATCAAGAAGAAATATACCCTGATTAGTGGCATGTACCCGTTCCCAATATAATGTATGTTTTGATAAAAGATATGTTTGATGGCAAGGGATGGCAACGTGTTGGTTCTGAAATCTTTTCCACTTGGCAAAAGCGCGCGAAAATCGTGCATAGAAACGAGGCCAAATTGCACACGCCACTTTTGAGATTCTTTGCAAAGTGAGTTTATGCCGTTCAAAAGGAAGGACTTTTGACCACTTTATCTTAAAGAAAATGCAAAATCAAATTGACATCGATGAAGTGGTCAAGTATGTTCACACTTGGGATGAATACACAGATAAACTTATAGAGGAGAACAAGGACTTGAAAAGAGAGATTTCTGTTCTTGAGAAACGATGTGAGTTGAACAGAAACAGCGAGGCCCAAGCAAAACAAGAGATCGACCAGCTTCATAAAATTATAATAAGTTTGCAAGAAACTGTCAATTCTCAATGTAATATTCTTGAAGAAAATGAAGCGA
The DNA here is from genome assembly GCA_004194415.1 of Aurelia aurita. Taxonomy (NCBI): domain Eukaryota; kingdom Metazoa; phylum Cnidaria; class Scyphozoa; order Semaeostomeae; family Ulmaridae; genus Aurelia; species Aurelia aurita. The sequence continues at coordinate 2,057,682 of REGM01000001.1, read as the reverse complement.
AGAAAAGCGAAATTGCCAAGCTTAAAGAAAATATAGCTTCATTAAAGAAGAGCATCGTCGAAACGGAAACTGAGGCTCATGAGAGAATAGACGCCATTAATGAATATAATAAACAAGACAAGGAGAAAATGAGAATTGAATTTGAAGAGCACATCATTAAAGTCAAAGTATCCATGCAAAAGTTGGTCGAGGAAAGAGATCAAAAATTGCACGATTTAGTGAAGCAAACTTCTGATCTCGAGAGAGATAGACAAACAGATTTGATGAAAATGAGATTAGACTTCGAGACGAAATTGCAAAAAATGCAAAAGCAAACATCCTCCACAGAAGCTCAAGGAAGTAATGCATCGTCTGCTATGGTTAGAAATGATATTTTAAGAAGGAAATTGCAGCATGTCCAGGCAGAGGCTGACAAACAAATAAATGACTTAAAAATGAAAATTTGTAATTTGGAAAAGATCATAGAAAAGCAGCAAGGACAGAAAAAGAGAAAATTGTCGTTTCATTAACCTTTGACGTTCTTCAGGATAATGTTGGCAATGTAGATTACTGTATTTTGAAATCAATCTCTTTCACGTTTTTTTCTTCTTTTTCAATATTCTTTCAATGTTCAGTATTTACCAAGGGTGGACATGTTGCAGTGAGGACAGTGGTCCCATGTACTGTATGTCCACACATCAAGTTTATTTTGAACTCTTTTGAACAATATCATTTTGCAACTACTAATTTGGACTGTTCAATCTCTTGGATTTTGGTCAATATTTGTCCTCAAAAATGTTTTTTTTTTAAGAGCGCTGCTAAGCTGAAAAATGGGTTGGTGAAGTCGTTTTTCCAATACATACATAGACAGGCCTAGACTTACGACCACCAAAAACACGGCACATAATCTTGATGAGACCAATAGTACATGTTGAAATTTTACAAGTCAATTTTACATGTTGAAAATTTACAAGTCAGTTCGAGATTAGACTATGCTCAGTTTGAAATTTGATGCTGTTTTTCGAGTCAAAGTGGTGGAAGTCCATTGCTTTGGCCTTGAGCTACAATTAGTTGGTTACTTACTGGACGAATAACTTGTTGACATATTTTTTAAATCCTCGACAAGATCACCAAAACAAAGAATCGTTCAGGGGGGATATAGCTGTTTTGTGACATAACAGCTATATTCTGAAATTCCGAATGAGAATGATAGCTCTAAATTGCATTCAGTTCACCCCTAATTTCCTAATTTGTGAAAGAACAACCATGGAAAACTCAATCCTAATTGCATTTCGGTAGGGCCGTCCCCGGCCTAGCCTGACTTCAGGCTATCCCAGGGGCGTACGCAGCATTTGAAAAGTGAGGGGGTCTGAGAACATTTTTAGTGACCACGCCCTTCAGACCCTCGGAGAATGAAGGCTACGCCCTTTTAGTTATATTTTGTTTCATAAACGTGGCTGCAATTAATACAAAATAGGTGGAACGTTTTGTAAACTTTGCATAGAAAATTGATACCCATCATTGCAAGTCAATCCAAGGAACGAATAGAGATCTTTAGAAGTAAAATAAATAATTCATTTTCAACAAAAAACAGTCCAGCATATGAAGTACGAATTAAAAAATTACCTCGAGGAAATGTCTATTTTCATTACTTATCTGAATAAAATTGACCAGTCGGTCAATGGCATCTTTTGCAAGATGCTGTTGTCACAGGAATTGTTGCTGTAATTTGAATTATTTATGGAGGTTGGGTTGGGGTACAGGCTCTTCAAAATCACTTTCCCGACATTGTTTCGAGAGTATAGTGGCAAATAGGGATTCCTCTAGCCAGCGGTGCGTCTAGGCTAAGGTAACTGGGGGTATTGAAGTGAGGGGGTCTGGGGGCGAACCCAACAGGAAAATTTTTGAGGACACGCCTTCTAGTTTGTCTCAGAACGCCTCTCCCAATATCATTCCAGCAGGCTTGCAAACCTAAAACCTTCTAACCGTACCAAGCCTTTACCCGACCATCGTATCCTTGCTTTTCAAGATCTCAAGGACCATCTCTTGACAGATCTGCCTACCCCCCC
>REGM01000001.1:2029836-2048450 GCA_004194415.1 Aurelia aurita | reverse complement strand
CCCCCCCCCCCCCCGTATTGAAAGTTAGGGAGTACACCCCTTGGGTTTATAGCAATTAGATTCATTTCCTATGAATACAGAATATTCCTTAGGTGATTGTCATAATTAATCAATTTGTTATTTTAGGAGTATTCTCTATGGCAAGATATTTCTGTTTCTTTTTTGTTACTGTATCTTTCGTTGTTACATTAACTGCTCTTTGTGACCTTTTCATAAAAGTAAAGAGCTATGACTGATGACTTTCCGTGAGAAACCGGATGTTTTCACCGTTTTAGTTGGTCAATAACATCAGCCTTGGCAAGTAAATATTGTAGCAGGTCGGTGTTCTAGTATTTATCAACTGATTTAAAACTTTTCCCTTGTGTGCGATCTGCCATAAATGGAAAGGCGTTGCTCAACGGTGTTGATGAAATTTTCTACTAGTAGATGACAGATTTACTTCAATTTTCACCCCTTGCCGATGGTTTCATAGGGTCTACAGAGGCAAAATGGGTAAGCTTGGGGTGCAGTGGTCGAGACTAAAAATATGGATAAATTTCGTAAAATCTTGAGTCGCAGATTTTCTCTAGCTATAACTTCTGGGATTACCCTACTTGACGGGTCGAGTGTTGATCTAACAGTTTACAGTCCACTGTTTCCCAGGAATCGACACAATCTAAAATAGCCCATTTCACCCTCAGCCTCCTATTTTACCCCCTTGCAGACCCTATATATTTGTGCTTGCAACAAACTTTTTCCTCGATATTGCAGTTGCAGCGATAGGAGACACCAAAAATTAGTCAAATAAAAAATTGTTCGACCATCGAGAACAAAACCAGCAGTTTTTATGTTGCCATGAGAATAGCAGAAGCCGGAAAGAGATATTATTTGACATTTAGAAAGAGCTCCATTGGCCAATAACGGAAGCCTAGCATACCAGCCAGATTTTCTGAAGTACAGGGCGTTTTAAGCCTGGTTCTCAGTAGGTCGTTGGATTCGTTGGAAAAACGACCATAATGACCCAAAAGACTGAATATGAACGGCAAGAACAAACTTCTCAACGACCCCGAGAACTAAGATCTTGCCGTTCACAGTCGGTCTTTTGGGTCTCTTGAGTCACTCGTCCAACGACTCCAGCCATTGCAACGACCAAATTTTAACCCGGCTATAGGGTGAGCAATTCAATTTACATTGCCAAAATAGTAATGCTTAGCAATGAACACAACAGCAACACATTGAGCAGAAGATGGGCAACATACAACAGACATACAGCAATACTGAATTTCAATTAAATGACCAGCTCTATGCAATGGTAATTCAACAGCAAATGAAATAATATTTACATCTTGGACATAATCACTACGTACAATTTAAATTTCATGAACATTTGTTTTCATGATTAATTAGGCAAATTTATTTCCGTCGTTTTGAAGAGGTTCCTGTGAACACAGCGTTTCCACTAGAAATGTTGTTCCAGCAACTAAAAGTGTCGCAAAAGTTCTGAACCACTTTCAGACGTGGAAATACCTCGATGAACCAAAAACGAGCACCATGAAAATTTTGCAAATAACATAAAACAATAGACATTATAACTATTCTACAAAAGAATCTGGATCGAGCGACATATTTATACATTTGTATACGAAATGCTCGATTGAACGGCGTTATAGCTTCTATTACTGTTGAACACATTCGAAAATCTTCAGACTTCTACAAAATGTATAAAAATATCATTCGATACAGACTCTTTTGTAGATTAGCTAAAAGGTCTTTTCAAGCTAAAAGTTCAGTCTACACTAAAGTCTATTTTTACATTTATTCTATGGCACAAAGTGGTAAAATTAAAGATGAATTAAGTGTACGAAATTTGGAATAAGAGTTCTGTGCATACATATGACCATGGAATCTGCGTTTCTTATTTTGATGTGAAATATTGTCATTTTTTCTACGTGGCTCTCAGAAGATAGCAGGTAATGCCCTGCTAGACAGATTGGGTCTATTTGCTTGCACGAAATCTTCATCTTCACAATTATTGAGATCGAGTAATTTCTATCTCTTCCTTTTTCTTACATGCTTACCTATCTTTTTATTCTTTCATTTGCGTCACATCGATTCCCTATCCTTCGATCTTAATCTTTCGAATCTACTCTACTTTTCCTCTGTGAAAAGGTCTATTTCATGCAATCGACGATTCAGTTATTCGACAACAGAGTCTGGATCGAGCGATATTTGTATACGTTTCTATTCGAAAGGAATTGAGCGGCGTTGAGGCTTCTAGCACATTCGAAAATTCGTCAGATTTCTATAAAATATATAAAAATATCGCTCGATCCAGACTCTTTTGTAGAATAGCTGAAAACGGATCATTGTAGCTGAAGCCAGAGATCAGTTCCCCAATAGCATTAACTAACAGCATAGGTTCCAAATTTTTAAATTGGCGTAAAAAGGTCGGTGTAAAATTCAGTGACCTATTTCTTTGAATCGAATGGCTTGAAAGAAACTTTAGCTACTTTGCTATAACTCTACCGTTGGACTTTTCAGAAATCTTGAATATTTTCGAAATTACAGCGTATTTTATATTTCAACTCACTTGAGGATGTGACGTAATCAAATTCCTAAATCGCAAACTAGAAGAGTGAAGGACTTTTGCTTGATACCATATTGTAGACCTTCATAAACTACGTTTTTCTGGAAAATTATTCGATGTTTTCTCAAAAAGTTTAGAAATTACGATGGTTTTAAGTTTTTTTCAAAATTTGTTTTGAATTCTTAAAAAAGAAGAAAAGCACTCTAATTCTGAACATATTAAAGATTTCTGAAAATTCGAACGGTAGAATTATTACAAATTAGCTAAAGTTTCTTTGAAGCCATTCCATTCAAAGAAATATGTCACAGAATTTTACACCTATTTAAAGATGTGGNACTCTTTTGTAGAATAGCTGAACGGCCTATTGTAGCTGAAGCCAGAGATCAGTTCCCCAATAGCATTAACTAACAGCATAGGTTCCAAATTTTTAAATTGGCGTAAAAGGGTCGGTGTAAAATTCAGTGACCTATTTCTTTGAATCGAATGGCTTGAAAGAAACTTTAGCTACTTTGCTATAACTCTACCGTTGGACTTTTCAGAAATCTTGAATATTTTCGAAATTACAGCGTATTTTATATTTCAACTCACTTGAGGATGTGACGTAATCAAATTCCTAAATCGCAAACTAGAAGAGTGAAGGACTTTTGCTTGATACCATATTGTAGACCTTCATAAACTACGTTTTTCTGGAAAATTATTCGATGTTTTCTCAAAAAGTTTAGAAATTACGATGGTTTTAAGTTTTTTTCAAAATTTGTTTTGAATTCTTAAAAAAGAAGAAAAGCACTCTAATTCTGAACATATTAAAGATTTCTGAAAATTCGAACGGTAGAATTATTACAAATTAGCTAAAGTTTCTTTGAAGCCATTCCATTCAAAGAAATATGTCACAGAATTTACACCTATTTAGAGATAATTTTACAGAATTTTACACCTATTTTACACCTATGCTTTAACTAACACCTCTTAACGGGGGTAAATGAGAGCTGACTGTTGTCAGATTCGATTCGGGTTTTATCGTGAATTTAAGGACAGCTGATACTTTTCAGCTTCAATTTTATATTACATCTACCGTAGATTTAGTTTCTGCGGGTATCCATTGTCTCTTTCCAAACTAATCCCCACAGACCTCTTGTTATTATCTCAGCAACGGTCTGCCACTGCAATAAAGCCCCGATGCCCCTACTTCACCAAATGAAGGCAAAAGCATTCCTCCGATTTCTGACTCGTTGACACATTTTAGCCAGTGTGTGAGATGACAAGCCAGCTAATTACAAAATAGAATAGTCCTATTGGATAAACTGCCAACGCTTTCCTGTTGTGAGGTTGACTTTCGCCAAGAAATGCAACAGATGCTGAAAAGAGGAGAGAATGAATAAATTTAGCAATCATATCGAAAGGAAAAGAAAGGACGAAACAATTTAGTTGCACCGAACAAGTAAAAGCCACTCCACAATTAAAAGGCTATATCAAGGCAGAAATCTTGGCAAATTTCTTTTCTAATAGTCGATTGTTCAATTAGATTGAAAATTTGACTGGCTTAAATTGGCCATTCCTTTTCGGAGTTATATGAGATTGTTTGCTTTTGGAGAAGGCCCCTTAAAAAAACTTCGAAAAGAATTCATCTTTTTACGAAAATTTAATTTTCAATTTTAAACTATGGGGGGGGGGTAGCCCTTCAGTATAATGCTGGTTTTCAAGGGGCCCTCCCATAAAATGCGAATAAAAATAAAATCTGTTATAAAAATCTTGAGAGAGCCTCTAACACGACTGACGTAATTAGGCAAGAAAATAATATTCAGTTGGATGGCCTTAATTCTTAACCTAAACGTTGTCAAGGAAAAAAGTAAGTGTGTCGTCATTCACGTAAAATCGTATGTTCCTGCTATGAACGATACAGAGTACTGTAATTTAAATCTATTGTTGCTAGTTCTTTTACTGTGATATAAAAGTACAGAAACTTGACTTACCAAATGTTGACCAGCCAAACATGAAGAATACGATCAAACATCTAATTGCAAATAGCACAGTTGTCTGATGTGATAGTAGAATGATTTTGCATAATATTAAAGCTATTGTCAATGGTAAAACACAATAACCAAGTACGCAGACACTTTGGAAGAATGATCTGCAATAGAATGAAAATATGCTGAAAGTTGGAAATAAAGTTTTCTTTGCAGAAAAAGGTTCATGTTATCAACACAATAAAAGCTCCATCTAATAACCTAAGACATGAGAAATTTCAGCCCGTGCTGAGTTTCAACTCGGTTGACAGTGTAAGCCTTCATTACATGAAGGAGGCCGAGTTGAAACTCAACACGGGTTGAATTCAACTCGCCTTCTCAGCCAGTGGAGTTCGCATTCCTGTTGCTATTGTTTGAGATCGCAATCATACCATGTGACCTAATCTCACCCCGTGTTGAGTTTTCATGTAAAGCCAAAGCAAAATAAGCAATGTAGTCAAAACTCAGCCCGTGTTGAACTCAGCACGGGCTGAAATCTCTCATGTAAAGGGCCCATAAGGACATGACACTAATTATAGGCTGCTGTTTCTTTCATCATGTTGCGATTTTCAATACCGACTTTCCAGTCCTCTGCTAGGTTTTCCTGTCAAATGAAATTGAGCCGATACAAAACATTTAATGAACTTCCGGAACAAACTCTTAAGCCGTGTATCTGTGGCTATATTCAAGTTTGTCCAGCTAATTATGCTGCAATGTTCAGATTCAAAATGAATCAATTTAATTTAGATCGCAACTCGTTTAGCTGATACATATAAGTCTTGTGCGAGTGGTACAATAGAAATGACATGACAATGCTAATAATAAAACAAAGCAATTTAGTACCTTAAATAGCCGAGTATCCTAAGATTTAAATTTCACGCATTTAGAACATAAACTCACTGACTTGATAACAAGCAGATGATCGAAACGTTGTGAATGTAAATCTTAGCTCATTTAAAGAACTAAACTGTATATATATATATCATAAATCAACCGCTTCGTTGGGCAGATAATTTCCAACAAATATCAAATTAAAAATACTCACATAGTTCCACCAAGCAATTTTGAATTTAATGTTACTACCGATGCACCAAGCCAAATTATTACAAAAACTTCTGCAAATTCTGGTCCTCCATCACTGCCAGTCAATGCAGATTTGTGGGAGCCTTGTAACATCCTAACATAAAAAAACAAAACTAACTAGTTGGAGCATTTTGTTCAAGCTGAAAGTGAATAACCTGAGTTAAAAGATGAGATCTCATAGGTTTAATAAATACCCGATTGTATTTGATAATCCAGCGTGTGGCGCAAGAAAGCAAAACCAAAGAATACAATGGCGTGTTTAGGTTTTTCCTTGTCCGACTTAAAGACAGGCACCATATAACTCAGGTCATTCACTTTAAGCCTGCTTTCAAAAAATAGATAATTTAACATCCATGAGGTCATTGATTTACACTGTGCCACAGCAGGCAGCTCTTTAACATGCAAAAGCTCTGGAACATTGTGTTGCATATTTAATGTATCCACAAAAATTGTTGTGGGAAGCATGAACCTTAAAGATTTCAAAACCATATTTCATGTGACTACAGTATTGACTATACACTATAAACAATTTTATAATGTTATGTACAATGATGAAAAAATAATCCAACCTTTTTATCAACCACATTTTGTTCATAACAATAAAACAATAATTTCTATATTGCAAAGTAAAACTCAATAAACTTTGCAATGAGATTTACAATTCATAATTTAAAAAGCATGCTTGAAGCCAAGTTCCAACCGTATTCCTACTGTATTTCCAAGTAACTAAAGAGGCTTCAAAAATGTCTGTAAACAGCACCTTGAGAACCCTGTACAGAGCTTTTACAGCAACCTACTGTNCCTCCATCACTGCCAGTCAGTGCAGATTTGTGGGAGCCTTGTAACATCCTAACATAAAAAAACAAAACTAACTAGTTGGAGCATTTTGTTCAAGCTGAAAGTGAATAACCCGAGTTAAAAGATGAGATCTCATAGGTTTAATAAATACCCGATTGTATTTGATAATCCAGCGTGTGGCGCAAGAAAGCAAAACCAAAGAATACAATGGCGTGTTTAGGTTTTTCCTTGTCCGACTTAAAGACAGGCATCATATAACTCAGGTCATTCACTTTAAGCCTGCTTTCAAAAAATAGTTAATTTAACATCCATGAGGTCATTGATTTACACTGTGCCACAGCAGGCAGCTCTTTAACATGCAAAAGCTCTGGAACATTGTGTTGCATATTTGATGTATCCACAAAAATTGTTGTGGGAAGCATGAACCTTAAAGATTTCAAAACCATATTTCATGTGACTATTGACTATACACTATAAACAATTTTATAATGTTGTGTACAATGATGAAAAAATAATCCAACCTTTTTGTCAACCACATTTTGTTCATAACAATAAAACAATAATTTCTATATTGCAAAGTAAAACTCAATAAACTTTGCAATGAGATTTACAATTCATAATTTAAAAAGCATGCTTGAAGCCAAGTTCCAACTGTATTCCTACTGTATTTTCAAGTAACTAAAGAGGCTTCAAAAATGTCTGTAAACAGCACCTTGAGAACCCTGTAAGTGGCCATACTGTCAGCAGATAACAAGACAAGATACAGTATGTCTTGAAAGAAAGTGCAATCTAAACCAGATAATATAATAAATGTATCAGTTGTTTGCACGTGCGCCTATAATTATTCAAATGTATATATACGAAGATATTGAAAATAGATCAAATATATATAAGCCTTGAATATTACGATTTAGATATTTTAAGTGGGAAATTTGAATATTTTAATCGTAATATTCAAGGCTTATATTTTATCTATTTTCAATATCTTCGGATGCAGATAAGATAATAATGTGCACCAAGTGTAGTCATGGGCGGTAGGAGACGCGTGGATTGCTTTTTGAAAAATGTTGTGGTCATAGGTTGGGGTTATTAAGATTAAATTAGCCGCGATACTTTGGAGCGGCTTCCTGTTATTTTGTAGCCACTTGCCATTGACCCGGCAGACGCTATATTTTTCAAAAAGCAATCCACGCGTCTCCTACCTCCCATGGTGTAGTGATAACTTTTGAGGGAAATCCATTTTCTCATCAAATGTAACACTTATGATGCAATAGCTTTCGCTCAAATTCTTAGCCTTGAAGAGGAACACACAGCAGTGTATAAGCGTTGGTGAACTATGTAAACAAAACATTTAAAGCAAGAACAGAATGACATAAAAAATATCTTGGATTTCACACACCCACTTAAACATATTTTGCACATTGCATTTCTTTTTCTATTGCCATGTACTGTACCTTTACACATAAGGCATTAGTCATTAAACAAAACAAAGTACTTACACAGCTAGTAATATGCACAGAACAAGCGGTCCCCATAAATCCCCTAGAAAAATGAATCAGAATTTAGTTATTAAATACTTATCCATAAACCATTCATAACTTAACATCATAAGAATGTTTAATAATTGTTAGGCCCCATCCACAAATATACATTTATATACGCATACTTATTTTTGGGTTTATATGTCTTCCACAGGAGCCTTCCACCCACACAAAAAAAATGTTTTGTTGGGTCACCATAAATGCAATTTCCTTAAAGGGAATTTAAGCAAATAAAAGTGGCTCAAGCCACTTGAAGTCAAATTCTAGCCTATCAGATATCAATATTTCCTGTTGAAAAAAACCGTAGATCAGTTACCCAAATATGGTTCAGCACTTGTCATGGACGGCTATTTTTATCAAATGCATATAAGCTTAATTCTCTTTAACACGCTTTCCTCACTATCCTATTTAACAATAATTAGCATTTTCCTGTGGACCAGCTGAAATGATTTACAAATGGTCACCAGATTAATATGGACAAGAAAAATCTATGGGCTTACAAATGTAAATTTGCATCATACTATAGTGTTATTACTGTAAGTGTACAGTAAAACTACTGTACTGTAGAACCTTGTACAGGGCCAGATTCCTCAAAACTACATTGCATTCTGATAAGAATTCATGAGCGGTATAAAAAGTTGTTACTTGACTTTACAAAATTTCTTTCAGTTCTAATACCAATTTTTGCATGATGAAAGTTACTGTAGGTGAACAACTAAGGCAAACTGTTCCAATTCAAGGTTTACTTGTATTTTCAACTTACAATCTTTCAGCAGTGTTTTGCTTTGCCTTGGAATGAGGACATGAAAAAATTTCTTTCCTACAGCTCTGAGGTCACGTTTCTAAAAAATGATGACAGTATATACAGTAAATGAAATATGAAAATTTGAAGAGAAAAATATTTTTAAAAAGTACCTGAAGCAGTTGAGATTCCTGTAAAAAAACCCTGAATCTAAATCTGTTCTGAAGAAATCTGTCAGTCCTCAGTTTGAAAAAGGTTAAATTGGTCTCCAAAATTCTGAAAAATGTCATAAAATTGCTAAAGTGCATTCAATAAATGCAAACTATTTATATGCAGGCAACGCAAGATTCTTTGGTTAGCATCATTTCAGATGTCAAAATTTGGGTAGGGCGGTTGATTGGCCAAAGCAATTCTTTTATATTGTCCATGTTTGCTTCACGAATAAATACATGGAGCCTAAATAGCGTCAAACTCCAAAAACAAACTTCTGATTCAAAATCATATCAAAAGAAGACTGAGGCCCAATTAGAAGTCACATTTTTTCAATTTTGAACAGTTGGTCAGGTGATGCTAACCAAAGAGTTCTTTGTGGCGGCCTGCCTTACATAAAAAAAAGCTCTTGTTTTACAATAAGAGAGCATTTTGCTTTTGCATCTTTTCTAGAAGCAAAAAAATAGAATGACTCATTTTGTTCCAGCCAGTTCCACGCCTAGGTAGCCCAGCCTACCCCTGTTTTATTTAGCACTAAAAGTCATAATATACAGAAGGAACTATTGCTGTTTTTGTACAGGAAGAAGTGAATTAATTAAGCTCCTTTCTGTTTGTGTTCTCTGATTCTGTTTATATCATTATTAACAGCTCTAATAGTCTAATAATTAATCATGTTCTCCCTAGTAATAGAGTGAACACACCCATGGCCTACTTCTGTAATGTAAATAAAAGTTCTCCTTCTATACTTACTTACTCTATTCGATTTTTATTAGCTTTGTTTTATCGAAGTATATTCGGATTAAAATAAGATGACAAACAAAAACAAGATTTCGAGAGCCCACGTCAACTCCTGCCATTTATATACATGCTTGCTGCGATGATGATCTTGGTGATAATCGAGGTCGAGACGAGGGAGGGAGGGAGAGGGCCTAAAAACTATACTTTACTTTATACTTACCAGCGTTTCCGATACTGGTTCATCAAGAGTATTTAGCTCATCTTCATCATCTGATGGAACAGGAATATGAATGTCTCCTTCTATGCCATTTTCTGCTGCCCCACTGCTGTGAAACGCAGGCAAACTAGAATTTTCCCCAGCTGAATCAGTTTCAGTGTCGGCCATTTTGTAGTATGGCAGTTTCTTGCAGCCTCGTTTCAATCCGCACCACAACGTGGCAGTAGGCTAGACTTATTGCAATCGTCGTAGTTTCGCTCCTTGATGGACTGATAATCGCTACAGCTTGCAGTGTAGTGTCCTCATCCAATTCAATAAACGTAGCGGCAACTGGGACTGAAGTAGTTAGTTTAGGAGTGGGTGGGCAGTGGCCAGTGGCAATGGAAACGCAGAACGCAGGGAAAAATTAGCGGACAAGTCAAAGTGACGGAAAGCCGGAAAAGCAGAACGGTACAGCTGCTGCTGCATAGCGCTAATTGAAAGTTATATAATACCGGGTGTCCCAAAAACGCACTCATTTTTTTTTAAATCAACCAAATTTCGATAAGAATGCCTGTCTTCAAATCTAGTTTTACGCGGTTTGTCCAAGGACCAAATATTTTTCCAGTAGGAATTTTAAGCTATGGCAAATCTCACATGACATCTTGACATCCAATGTGAGAAAGAGTTAAATTTGTGAATGTAATGGCTGCGCAGCAGCATATAATCGACAACAATTCATCAATCGCGGAGAAAAAAATCGAATCAGGAATTGCATGTGATTATAGAGGGGTGACAAAAAATAAGGCAATTTTTGAATGTGTGAAGTCTGTCAATTTAATTGTCAGATGATTCTGTAACATTATTAAATAGGAAACTTATCTTGTATGAATTCTGCAAACATAGAGAAAATTGCATTCTAATAACCACCATACAGCAAACTAAAGTCTGTCAAACATTAGATGTCGTCAGGCGAAAATATCCACGAATAAAAACAATTAGAGGTTTGCATCAATAATTTTGCGTTATCGCAAATCTCACCTGACATCTAATGGGAGAAAGACTTTTTCATCAATTTAATTGTAAGATGAAGCACTAACATTAATACATATGCAAATCAGCAGGTACGAATCCTACAAAAATGTAAAGTAAATTGTCGTCCAAAAACCAGGTCGTCCAAAGGAAAAGAAATCTACACACTACAAACTACAAGCTACATCTTAGAAGAGTCTGCTAAAGCCTAAAACATCTTCTTCTCGTTGAGAAAATAACAATCCACTAATTGAGTCATTACACCTCTCCAGTATTTGAAAATCACTTCAGAAAAACATTCAACCAATCAAATGCTGCCTTTTTGTCTCATTGTGGGTTTCTCCCATTCTTATTGCACCTGAGTTCTGCTGATCGCAAAGGAATATTAGCCAAGAATGAGCTTTCTTGGATTCCCAAAGAGCAGTGTTGTCTCAATTAAAATTATGTTTAAAGTTCTTGAAAATGAAGGGCTGATTTTTGAAACACTGTTTGCATTTTCACGTTAGGATAGTTTATGAAAATAGTTTGAATAGTTTACTTTGCAGAAAATTTCAAATAGAAAGAGAAGCCTCTGGCAAACCCCCGATTTTCCCAGTGATATATAAGAGCTAGGCATAAATGCTTAATTCTTTTAATCTTAACTTGAACCGCCAAGAGAAACAAAATGCATTCGTTTGTGACACAGAAAATTGCCATAAATTTAGACATTATTTCGTTTAAAATTTGATCTCAAATCTTTATATAATCAAAGCCTACGCCATCAAAAACAGCATTGAAATGCAAGTGCTCCTCTAGAAGAGAAATTAACTTCTCACTGCTTACTGAGAAATTAATGGTGCCGTGACACTCACTGGGGTAGTTTGGCACATTTCGGCAGTCTGAATATTTAGATCGTTGATCAATGCATGATATAGAACCAAAATCAGGTTTTATTTTTATAGGTCATTGTCACAGACGGCGTATAAATGATGAACTTCATATAATTTGAAGTAGTGCTGTTCATTATCGTTCATTTTCTGACGTTTTCTCTAAACACTAGGAGGAAAATGCAGTTTGATGATGAACTTTATTATTAATATTGTGATGATGATCATTGCATTGTAGGTTTTTAGAATTTTCCCTAAAGTTCGACAAAATTTTGGTCCAGCTGTTCTGATCATAAAATTCTTAAAAGTCATTGAACGAATAGTCAACAAGCCAGCTGTTTGGGCAATTTAGATGAAGGACAAATATTTAGTTATTTTTGAAAACCGCCTTGCAATACCCTACCTTACCTATGATTTTCAAATCGTGCACACATTCTTTGATTCATCTGGCATACCTGACGTGTGATGTTAGTAGCTTTACATGACATATTTCAGGTTTCATTTTTCCATCAATAAAAGTACAAGAAAACTTGTATACTTAGAACATAGAGCACAGAACATAGATCACAACTTGAAAATTTTACAATATTCTAAAAGTCCGAACATAATCTAACGTAAAATTACCTGAATCCACTAGCTTTCTTTGTAAACTCGACACTTGATTTTTTCTGAGCTTTCTTTGTAAACTCGACACTTGATTTTTTCTGAGCTTTCTTTGCAAAGTCGACACATTTTGATTTTGTCTGAGAAATCTCCTTGACTCCCAACCAACTTACTCCCGCTGGTTTCCCTTCACAACTCGGTGTAGCACTCTTTGGCCTCGAAATAACAGCTGATGAACCATTTGATTGCGCTGTTGATATATTGGAGTCTGAAACCTTCCTGCGTAATGGCCATATCGGTGTCTTGGTTGTTGTGGGGGTCTTTTCATTACTCGTATGCCCAGCATCACTTCCTAGTAAACCCCCGCCTAGGCTAGCAGTACTTGAGCTCAAGGTTTTGGCCTCGCTACCATGCTCTGTCTCGCAAGCATGTTCGATGTTTAGGTCACATGAAGGTGCGCTGCTTGAAAAGACTCTTCTATGGGAAATGACTCTTCTCGACATAAATGCGAATGAATGGCGGTTATCATCTAATGGCTTTATCCCCATGTTCTTCAAGGATTCTGGTCCTTCTTCAAGGTAATGTTTTGCTGCAACAGTAACAGAGATGTTTGCATCAAATCAATATCCAACGGTTGAGTCAAAATACTGCCTATGAAAATCATAGCTTGTACAGGCCGACATAAAAATAAAAGAGCTAGAACGCTTTATCTGTATGCAGAGAATGAGAGACACGTATATACAGGGTGGAAGGAAAGTTTATCATTCCCGCCCTTGCCAGTAGTAGAACTGAACTACAGGACAGACTGTGCTTGACAAGACAGTAGGAGAGGGGAACTCTCGGAAACAACTTGGGCATTAAGAAGAGGATTAGTTATGATCAGTTGCACGAGCGGTCGGTTAACAGGGGCGGACTGGGACAGTAATTCCTTACCGGGAAGTTAGTTGTTAAGGGCCCAAAACATTTCGGTTCAGCATTAGAGCCCCATACATTTTTGTACGTATTAAAACTAGAATGCGCGCAAGTTGCTTCATTTCTATACAGTTGTATAGACAAAGGTCCACCTCTTAGAGTGCAATGGCGAGAGAAAGGAGTCAAAATTGGGGTTTGGGGGCTTGCCCCCGGAAAAATCAATACAACCACCGCCTTTAGAATGCTGGTAAACGCCCTTATTTTGGAAAAAGCCATCTTAATTGCAGATAACATGAGTCAGTTAACTTATTGGCAAGTTGATTTTCGTTTTAACAATCCATCAACTCATTTTGAAGAGCCACTGCAATGGAACCCATAACTACATTTCCTCCCAGAAACTAGAAAGAGGCTTATGAGTAAAGTTTGAATATGTCAATACATGAAAATATTACATGGAAGTAGCCAGGAATGCAAACGAATTAAATACGAGCGAAGCGAGCAGAAAATTTTTGCTGTACTACTTAGTTTAGCTTGAAATTTTTTAAAAGTTGTCTACATTTCTATGTCAGTGGAGGCCCCAGCAAATATATTTTGTATTTAAAAGGCCCTGGATAGAAAGTAGCTATTGTCTTTGAGAGGGGGCCCACCGGGAAATTTCCCGGTTTCCCGGTGGGCCAGTCCGCCACTGAGCGGTCACACCATTCTTGTCTAAGTGTTACTTTTATCAATTCAAAATCCTTCGCCTTTTATAAATTCAATACAGTCTGTGTGTTGATAAAAAGTTATAGTTCCACTTTGACATTTCAATTTCAAAATCAGTCTTGAAAAAATGTCATCGATGTTTTATCATCGCTTTAGGCTGTTTCCAAGCCAACAATTTTCAAAGAATCGCTTTCAGCTCGGGGCCGAAAAATAAACAGAAAATCGTCAGCATCACTTGAATTTTGACTGAAGCTTACATCATCAATCGTCAGAATCGGCCCTGGCGCTATATAAGTGAGAATAAAGGAAGGATAGGTTACCTCTACCTTTTACTAAAGAAGAAATTAAAAAGGCAGTGATGTCACTAAAAAATGGGAAAAGCCCTGGAATTGATCAAGTGTATGGAGAAATGCTGAAATATGCTCCAGAAATCATATTTACAGAAATAGCAGAAATATTCAATCTCATATCAGAGACAGGTATATATCCAACAGCAATAAAAGNCACAACGTGGCAGTAGGCTAGACTTATTGCAATCGTCGTAGTTTCGCTCCTTGATGGACTGATAATCGCTACAACTTGCAGCGTAGTGTCCTCATCCAATTCAATAAACGTAGCGGCAACTGGGACTGAAGTAGTTAGTTTAGGAGTGGGTGGGCAGTGGCCAGTGGCAATGGAAACGCAGAACGCAGGGAAAAATTAGCGGACAAGTCAAAGTGACGGAAAACCGGAAAAGCAGAACGGTACAGCTGCTGCTGCATAGCGCTAATTGAAAGTTATATAATACCGGGTGTCCCAAAAACGCACTCATTTTTTTTTAAATCAACCAAATTTCGATAAGAATGCCTGTCTTCAAATCTAGTTTTACGCGGTTTGTCCAAGGACCAAATATTTTTCCAGTAGGAATTTTAAGCTATGGCAAATCTCACATGACATCTTGACATCCAATGTGAGAAAGAGTTAAATTTGTGAATGTAATGGCTGCGCAGCAGCATATAATCGACAACAATTCATCAATCGCGGAGAAAAAAATCGAATCAGGAATTGCATGTGATTATAGAGGGGTGACAAAAAATAAGGCAATTTTTGAATGTGTGAAGTCTGTCAATTTAATTGTCAGATGATTCTGTAACATTATTAAATAGGAAACTTATCTTGTATGAATTCTGCAAACATAGAGAAAATTGCATTCTAATAACCACCATACAGCAAACTAAAGTCTGTCACACATTAGATGTCGTCAGGCGAAAATATCCACGAATGAAAACAATTAGAGGTTTGCATCAATAATTTTGCGTTATCGCAAATCTCACCTGACATCTAATGGGAGAAAGACTTTTTCATCAATTTAATTGTAAGATGAAGCACTAACATTAATACATATGCAAATCAGCAGGTACGAATCCTACAAAAATGTAAAGTAAATTGTCGTCCAAAAACCAGGTCGTCCAAAGGAAAAGAAATCTACACACTACAAACTACAAACTACATCTTAGAAGAGTATGCTAAAGCCTAAAACATCTTCTTCTAGTTGAGAAAGTAACAATCCACTAATTGAGTCAAAACACCTCTCCAGTATTTGAAAATCACTTTAGAAAAACATTCAACCAATCAAATGCTGCCTTTTTGTCTCATTATGGGTTTCTCCCATTCTTATTGCACCTGAGTTCTGTTGATCGCGAACAAATATTAGCCGAGAATGAGCTTTCTTGGATTCCCAAAGAGCAGTGTTCGTCTCAATTAAAATTATGTTTAAAGTTCTTGAAAATGAAGGGCTGATTTTTGAAACACTGTTCATTGCATTGTAGGTTTTTAGAATTTTCCCTAAAGTTCGACAAAATTTTGGTCCAGCTGTTCTGGTCATAAAATTCTTAAAAGTCATTGAACGAATAGTCAACAAGCCAGCTTGAGCAATTTAGATGAAGGACAAATATTTAGTTATTTTTGAAAACCGCCTTGCAATACCCTACCTTACCTATGATTTTCAAATCGTGCACACATTCTTTGATTCATCTGGCATACCTGACGTGTGATGTTAGTAGCTTTACATGACATATTTCAGGTTTCATTTTTCCATCAATAACAGTACAAGAAAACTTGTATACTTAGAACATAGAGCACAGAACATAGATCACAACTTGAAAATTTTGCAATATTCTAAAAGTCCGAACATAATCTAACGTAAAATTACCTGAATCCACTAGCTTTCTTTGTAAACTCGACACTTGATTTTTTCTGAGCTTTCTTTGTAAACTCGACACTTGATTTTTTCTGCGCTTCCTTTGTAAACTCGACACTTGATTTTTTCTGAGCTTTCTTTGCAAAGTCGACACATTTTGATTTTGTCTGAGAAATCTCCTTGACTCCCAACCAACTTACTCCCGCTGGTTTCCCTTCACAACTCGGTGTAGCACTCTTTGGCCTCGTGTTAACAGCTGATGAACCATTTGATTGCGCTGTTAATATATTGGAGTCTGAAACCTTCCTGCGTAATGGCCATATCGGTGTCTTGGTTGTTGTGGGGGTCTTTTCATTACTCGTATGCCCAGCATCACTTCCTAGCAAACCCCCGCCTAGGCTAACAGTACTTGAGCTCAAGGTTTTGGCCTCGCTACCATGCTCTGTCTCGCAAGCATGTTCGATGTTTTGGTCACATGAAGGTGCGCTGCTTGAAAAGACTCTTCTATGGGAAATGACTCTTCTCGACATAAATGCGAATGAATGGCGGTTATCATCTAATGGCTTTATCCCCATGTTCTTCAAGGATTCTGGTCCTTCTTCAAGGTAATGTTTTGCTGCAACAGTAACAGAGATGTTTGCATCAAATCAATATCCAACGGTTGAGTCAAAATACTGCCTATGAAAATCATAGCTTGTACAGGCCGACATAAAAATAAAAGAGCTAGAACGCTTTATCTGTATGCAGAGAATGAGAGACACGTATATACAGGGTGGAAGAAAAGTTTATCATTCCCGCCCTTGCCAGTAGTAGAACTGAACTACAGGACAGACTGTGCTTGACAAGACAGTAGGAGAGGGGAACTCTCGGAAACAACTTGGGCATTAAGAAGAGGATTAGCTATGATCAGTTGCACGAGCGGTCGGTACAGGGGCGGACTGGGACAGTAATTCCTTACCGGGAAGTTAGTTGTTAAGGGCCCAAAAACATTTCGGTTCATAGCATTAGAGCCCCACACATTTTTGTACGTATTAAAACTAGAATGCGCGCAAGTTGCTTCATTTCTATACAGTTGTATAGACAAAGGTCCACCTCTTAGAGTGCAATGGCGAGAGAAAGGAGTCAAAATTGGGGTTTGGGGGCTTGCCCCCGGAAAAATCAATACAACCACCGCCTTTAGAATGCTGGTAAACGCCCTTATTTTGGAAAAAGCCATCTTAATTGCAGATAACATGAGTCAGTTAACTTATTGGCAAGTTGATGTTCGTTTTAACAATCCATCAACTCATTTTGAAGAGCCACTGCAATGGAACCCATAACTACATTTCCTCCCAGAAACTAGAAAGACGCTTATGAGGAAAGTTTGAATATGTCAATACATGAAAATATTACATGGAAGTAGCCAGGAATGCAAACGAATTAAATGCGAGCGAAGCGAGCAGAAAATTTTTGCTGTACTACCCTGTACTACTTAGTTTAGCTTGAAATTTTTTAAAAGTTGTCTACATTTCTATGTCAGTGGAGGCCCCAGCAAACATATTTTGCATTTAAAAGGCCCTGGATAGAAAGTAGCTATTGTCTTTGAAAGGGGCCCACCCGGGGGGGTAACTTGAGTCTTGGGATGACGGGGACGTGCCGCCCAACTTTTAGGGAAAGACCCATCCTTAAGGATTTTCGATCGATTTTCATACCCATTTTTAAGGATTTTGAGAAAAAAGTACCCAGTTTTAGGGTGTCAGAAATCAGCTGTATGTAACATGTAAGAGATTAAATACTGTCGATAAACTACAACTAATATATTACATTACCGTAGGGAACATACTTCGTCGCGAAGTAGGGGGTAAGTAATGATGGGGGCCGGGGACGAAGCCCCCGGAAAATTTTTCAGGGCCACGCCCTTCAGATCTTAGGGAAACGCCCTTTTTTAACATAGAGATACCCCCTTTTTAGAAAGATTTAAAGAGAAAACAACAGATGAAATGCATGTGAGAAAGTTCAAATCGCATCTTGGCAGTACGTGACTAAGAAAACGAGATTGAAAACTGAATATAGACCTACCCCTACCCTATGGTTTTTATGCCATTTTTGGCCGAATCTAAATTACCATATTTTCAGAAAAGTGGGGGTGTATTTACCCCCCCCCCCATACACCCCCGTGGCTCCACCACTGCCTACAAATCAATAAAATTGTTCGCATGAAAGAGACAACCTGAATATTTGCATAGTTTTTCGCACACGAGAGAGTGTTTTAACTACCTGTTTTGATTTTGTACAAGGATCTAGTCTAAACCCACAATTACGGTTTCTCAACAGAAAAGCCACCCCATTTCTATTGAAATCACTGCATTTTGAGACCCATATTTAGGGATTTTGAAGCTTTCAAACCCACCCTTATGGGCGGCACTACCCCGTTCGGCTATATATGGGAGTTACCCCCCCGGGG